>JBBPBX010003611.1:23414-46240 GCA_038048925.1 Garcialebias charrua
AATAAGGAGTTGGGCATGTAAAGCAGATAATAATAATATTAATAATGAATTTAATTTATAACGCACTTTTCATTAACAAAAATCTCAAAGTGCTAAAAACTGAACTCAGAAACGTTCAATATAAAAACAACTAGACTTTATTTTTAACAGAAGACGTAAAAATAAAGACGTACAAATAAAGTCCAGTTGTTTTTGTATTGAATGTTTTTGATTTGATCATGTCCTGGATGACTGAGAATCTTCACCAGGATAAAACTGAACATTAAAGTTGAGAAAACGTCACTTCAACAACAGATTAAATATGTGCAAAAAACATCTGATAACTTTTTTTGTTGTTGTTGTAAAAAAAGCCAACAAACAGTAATTTTTGATACAAACATGTTTTATAGAAATCCTCAGGTGTTTATTGGGTGATTATTTTCTTTTAACGCTGCTTAAAGCAACAACATTTTTACAATATTATTATAAAACAAGAAGATCCGTTCACAACAATTTTCATGTTCCACTTTTATTTTATTTGTTTTTTGGAGTTCTTAGGTCAGAAAATAGCCAGGCAGTTGTTTTAAGACAGTACACATCAAATATTTGCAAATAAATGTTTCTCAATAAAGATGGTGCTTCTGTTATGATAGACCTTTTACAGTACAAGGGGTTTCCTTTAATTCTATAATTTACATATTTAGACTCACAATTTTAGAGTCACTGTGAGTTTTTAAAGCCTGTATTTTTTAAATACTGTGTTCACCTCCGCTGCTCATGTCTACAGTACATGCTTCACATTTCAACACATCACCAATTTCAACACAGCTCACACAAAAAATAAATTTAACACAATAGCTAGACGAGTAGAAAAACCTACAACGGAAGAACCAAGTTTCTAAGCTGTGACGTCATCATACTGGTCTGAAACAGCCCCAGTGTCGAGGAGAGGCCATTTCCATCAGATAGTCTTCGATTCTGGTCTGTATGTCCACGTACAGGAGGTCAAGCTGATCCCTGAAAGGAGGATGCCACAACCACAACATGGCAACCCCTGCTACAGCGAGGAGAAGGAGGAGAAACACACAAACCCTCCACCAGGAGCCACACGGCGTCTGAACGGAGAGGAAGCAATCAGAGCACGGGCCATAAAACAGAGCGTCAAGCTTATTTTACATTTATCACTACTGTTTACATTTACACTACTTTTTATATCCACACTACTGCTGATATATATATATTCTTTTTACTAGCCTAATTGCATATGTCACTTTACCTCTATACCAATATCAAAGACCTCATACATATACAGTACTGTGTACATAAACTTCATATGCTGCTTTGTCACTATATAACAAATGTCAATGTCAGAACCTTCATTTTATTTTAGAGATATACTTTTTATACTTTTATACTATGCTAAAACTCAGGACAGTATTACACTTTTATTATTTCATTTTATGCTTATTAAATGGTTATTGTTGCACCGAAGGGACTACACACGCACGCACACACACACACTCACACACACACACACACATGCTCACCGTTCTCCTGCGGCGCTGGCTGAGCTGCCGGAGTTCGTCTCTGCACTGCGACAGTCGGGCCTGGCTGGACTGACACTCATGCTCCATGGCGTGCAGCTCGGTCTGCAGCTCCTCACACTGCACACACACACACACACACACACACACACACACACACACACCATATGGAACAGAACATACAGACTGAATTTAGCAGAAATACATTTTCCATCCAGGTGAACTTTCAAGTATCTCGAGTCAAACATGTTAAATGAGCCTTTAATCCACGTGTGAAGGGAAAACCTGCACTTTGAGCAACATTTCTGAGCTAATGAAACACGACGGGGCAACACAATATGTGTCTCTAATATTTAAATGACCAGAGAAGTGAGGGATTCTTTGTTTGTTTCTCTAAAATGTGACTATATTCACGAGACGTTAATTTTGTCTGTAAATGGAACAGTACTTATAATCTTAAGGGAATAAAGATTTTTGTAAAGCCACAGTAACTAGTTTAAAGGGTCGGTCTACTTTAATTCAGGGAATTGGTCTGTGGAATGGTTTGGAAAATGATGTTAAAACAGTAAAGTCAATGCCTATGTTTAAGAAAACTATTAAGACTAAATTGTTGAAAAAATACATTAGTTTATATCAAAGGTACTATTTATGGAAAATTGTGGTGAGTTATTTATTATTATGTTATATTAATTATAGATGATTGTTGTTTGAATTGATTGAATTGATTTTTTTTTAAGAAGGGGCAGATATGATAAGATTTTTTCTTCTTCTGCTACCTTTCATTTTATGTTTTGTTTATTTTCTCATGTGGTTTTGTAGATTCTCAGTCGTCCAGGACATGATAAATCAAAAAGGCGTTCAATTCAAGATCAACTGGACTTTATTTNGAAATAAAAAAAAAAAAAAAAAGAGCCCAAAACTGTAAAGAATCGACATTTTCTGAAGCAGAGCCTGAATGTGTCTCAGGTGACCTCTTTGTCTTTGAGCTGCAGTTTCTCCTGAGCGTGTCGAAGCTCCTCCTCCAGGTGCGAATCCCTCCCGGAGGTCAGTCGCTGTTTCGCCTCCTCCGATTTAAGACGCTCAAGCGCGAAGAAGTTCTGCCTCTCGTCGCCACCATCTACGAGGCGGAGAGGATTTTAAACAAATGAGAAATGGGTCTCAGCGTTGAATTGATGTGAACGTGAGTCGGACGTCCTGCCTTGGAGCTGCTGGAGCTCGTCTCTTAAAGTCTGGCTGTCCTCCTCCAGCAGGCGAACGTTGTACCGGAGCTCCTGCTTTTCTTGTCTCAGTGACGCCACCTCCTCCCTCAGCTCGAGCTCTTGGGTTCTGAACAGCTGCACGAAACACACCGTCGTGGTTTTTATTTAGACCGACTCAAACCAAACTCCTGACTGTGCGGTTTGCGACACACGACCGTACCTCCACTTGACTGTGCAGCCGCTGCAGCTGATCATCTCTGAGGAGCTGATTCTCCCTGAGCTGACCACAGCTCAGCTTCAGATCTTTGTGAAGGCTCTCCCACCTCTGCGCCTCTGCCTGGGCTGTGTTCAGTGCTTCCTGTGGGCAAAAAAAAATTACAATTTAATTGAAAAAATATAAACTGTAGTGTAGATACAGGTAGTCCCCGACTTACGAGCGCATTGACATACGAGGTTCCGGACTTACGAGCTGACTAACGAACAGTAAAGTTGTACAGAACATACAGAAAATACAGCACTGGTATGTGTTTTTAGATGAAAGTGTGTTAGCTAACAGTTTGTAAACAAGTTTCTGAGCATGTTTATGAACTAGTATGTACGTTTGTGTTGAAAAACGAGTGTTCGTAGTAGCGCTAGCATACATTTTCCGACTTACGACAGAAAATCCGGACTTACGAGCGACACGTGTTTCGTGTTCCGACATACGAGATTTCGTGTTACGAGCACCTCGTAGTAACGGAACTCGCTCGTAAGTCAGGGACTACCTGTATTCTAATAAATGTGACACGGTTGTGATGTTTGAGCTGTCAGAGGAGGCTCGGTTGTTTCACCTGCAGAGTCTCAGCTCTGCTGAGCGCCTCGCTTCTCTCCTGAGAGGCCTTCTGCAGCGAAACGAAGGCCTTCTCCTCATACGTCTGCCTCTGCCTCTCCATCTGCAGCACCAGCTTCTTCACTCCATCTTTTGGAAATGTCTGTGAGAGCACAACACTGCAGGGTTAAACATAGGGTGAGAAACTAACAAACTGATGAGGACACATGAAAATATAGACCCAAAGTGAAGTTCTCAGTAACTTCAGGGAGGGAAATGTTTGCAGAAACCATGTAAAAACTGTGCGATTAAACAAAATGCATCAGCGGTTTTATCTTCTGCTTCTTACCTGCACACAGACTTGCAGCTGCGCCTCCAGAACTTTAATCTTGTTTCTCAGCAGGTCCTCGCTGCAGCGAGACTGTGGGTTAGAGAGGAAATGAGTGACGGTCGGGCTCTAACCTGTGGATGGAAACGTAATGCTTCTTGTGTCAACAGCTGAGACAAACAGTTGAACCAGTTTATCTTCACGAGACATCATAAAGAGCAGAAAAGGGTACACTGGAAACCTGCCAGGCGATAACACACCTCAGTGAGAAACAGCTTGAAATATATATTTTTTTTAAAGAGAAATTTCACTTAAACAGTAAAAATGATTGAGCTGTCGAAAACAAATTCAAAACTAATATCCACATCCAGTATTAGAACCAGATGAAAGCTGCCGAGGATGCACCTCAGTCAGACTGGTGCGCCCTTCCTGTGTCAGAGCGACAGTTTGTGCTCGTCCTATAGACGAAAACGGAAGCAGGAAGCTCGAAAACCACAAGCTGCACAGGCCTTCCTGAGACACCAGCAGCTACACGCTGATGGCAAACCAACCGAAGGAAGAGCAAAAGCCAGCGAGAAGAACACGAGCGTAAACGATCAAGAATGCACGTTTAGAGCTTTAAGACTGCAATTCTTAAAATCTGAGCGCCTCTGACGCGTGTTAGCATCTCACCGTCCACGACACGTCTGATGAGTTGATGAGGTTCGCTGTGATCTCCTTGAGGAGAGCCAGTTTCTTCTTCACCGCCTCCTCTCTCCACAGGGCTTCCTGAGAAGAAGAAACATCAGAGGAGTGATTTCTGCAGCCGTGAAACGCAAACTGAGCACGTTTAGCGTCGCTTTGCATAAAATTATGGTAAAAAGTCCTGCTGAGCGTGGCGTTTGATTCACCTGCAGGCAGTCTGATAATCGCTGGATGTCCTGTAAAGAGATGTAAAAGATTAAAAACAGGTCAACTCTGAACAGGAAAAAGGACATTTGATTACAACAATAAAAAAAATAAAAAAACATGTTTTCAATCAATTTATTGTGAAATAAATTCTAATTTTCTTTATGTCATAATGATTTCAGGACCGGCAGCACGGTGGCTCAGCTGGTAGAGCTGTTGCCTCTCAGCGAGAAGGTCGCTGGATCAAATCCCGGCCGGGCATTTTTCTGGGTGTAGTTTGCATGTTCTCTTCGTGCATCCATTATATTCCCTGTTTCCCCCCACAGACCAAAAACATGCATGTTAGACTGATTGGTAACTCTGATGTGAGAGAGAGTGAATGGTTGTTTGTCTCGTTTGTCTCCATGTGTCCCAGTGATGGACTGGAGGCCTGTCCAGGGTGTCCCCCACCTCTTGCACGTGATGGCTGGATATGTGCACCAGTGACCCCCGTGACCCGAACAGGAAGAAGTGGGTAAAGATAATGGATGGATATGCTGGTGAAGATTCTCAGTCGTCCAGGACATGATAAAATCAAAAAAGGCGTTCAATACAAGATCAACTGGACTTTATTTGTTACAGAAGCTTGCAATTTACATAGGTTGGTGCGTGACTCCTAAGACTGTTATAACTCCACGCGCACACAGTCTGTTCATAGAATTGATGAAGCCCTCTGGATAGAGGTCGAAACGTCTTTTTTGTAACAAATAAAGTCCAGTTGATCTTGTATTGAACGCCTTTTTTGATAATGGATGGATTTTGAGACCTTTAGCCTTAGTCTCCACCTGAACTTTGTTAAAAATACAAAAAAAAGCAGCTGTTTGAAACTTACCGACTCTTTGACCGTGACGAGGCCGGACCTGTGAGGCGTTGAAGAATATAAAACCCAAGTCAGAGCTGCCTCGCGTTATAAAGTTGACATTTGATGACAACTCGGTTCAACTCACTCTGTCTGCGCGCCGACCTCTCGACGTGTCTTTTTTTGGTGAGAATTTTCCGTCTGCGCCGACAATGTTTGGTGAATCCTTTCCGTCTGAGTCGTTGTTCTGACGCTTGTCTTCCGAGCTACGAGAGAAAAATAAAAGTTATCTTGTTAGTAAATCAGATTTAATTACATTTAACAGCACAAAATGTTGCATAATAGCGCTCCCATTCATACTGCTGTCTCTTCTCTGTGTGCTTTTTATCCAGAGCTGGCTGGATTCCATTGTCACTGCCGTGGAGGTAGACGTCTGTTTCTTTGCATGACTGTTCTCTTGCTTGGTCGGTTTCACCGGTTCTGACCATAAAGCAGCCTAAAGAAATATTAAAGAATAAATGGATGAATTACTCACACCCTGACCAGAAACAGCAGAAGAGGTCTAGATAATAAAGCATCGTTTACCCATTTGCTGGTGCCTTCAGTTATTCTGCTCTCTGTTGTTAAAATCATCTCTTGATGTCCATCATGTGAATATTGTGTATTTGTAAACAGTCTCTCAGACTTGCTGAGATATTTATCTGAAAATCTCTCCAGAGCAGAGTTTCCTCTCCGAGAGCAGTTCTGACACTTGGGGCGACTCCGCTCCGGGCTGATTGATCTCCTCCTCAGAAACTCCAGCTGCCTTTTTTCCTTCAGTTCATTCTTGATCTGTCTCGTGTCCACGTCTCTCGTGGGGCTTCGACACGACGTCACGTTGTTGCGTCCTCTCAGGTCTTCCCGTCTCTCGGCTCTGCAGTCCACTTTGTGGTCAAACTCTCTCTCTGGGAAGTATTTTGTTTTGAAGCTGGTCGAGGAGTCCATGGCAGCTCCTCTGGCTGTTCACGCAGCCTCAGCACTACAAAGACGACGACATTAAGAAACAACATTTCAGACAGCTGAACATACAGATACGGATTTATTGTTTTGTGAGAAAGAAGCTGTTGAAAGAAGGCACGCGTTACAAAGAATAAAGTGTGAATTGTGCTTCTCTCTCAGAACCTTTTGTTTACTCAAAGGAACGTTGGTGATCTGTGCTGGCTGATGTGATCAGTCAGGCATAAAGAAAAGTAACAACGTGGATCTTAAACATTCTCTAAGCAGAATGAATCATCTGCACGAGTTTACCTCTAAAAATATAACCATAGTTGTGTTATATATTTGAATAAAAAGCTTCTTTAACATCCATTTCCACCGCGGTGAAGCCTCGTGCAGGCCCCGGCAACTGTTGATTACAGCCGTGCAGGTGCAAGAAAAATCAAAGACAAAATGCTGCTTAACACGCATAAATTCATGGTGATGGGGGCTTACCTTTTAATCCATCCTATTCACAGTGGGGGAATCTTTCTGAGGAGAGGAGAGGTCAAACATTTTCCTTCTCTTCTCTCACAGCGTACGAGGTTTTTGTCTTTGTTTCACATGTAGCTGTTTGTGTAGAGCATAATTTTACAGGAAGTGAAGAGAACCACAGCGTCATATGTTCCTCTATCTCAGCAGCCACTCGTTCCACGCCGATGCCACACACGGGTGGGCCTCAAGATTACAGACTCGGCCAGCTCCCCTCACGCCTGCACGCAGTCTGGGATAAAACACAAGATCAGCTGTGTGTGTGTGTGTGAACTTTCGTGACCGGCGCTACATTTCTCATTCAAATAAATTACTGACTGACCGTAATACACAGAGGTTTGTCAAGTACTTTAACCTGACTTATATCTAATTTAAGTTTAAACACATTTTCAAGACCATTTAGACAAAAACACAAAATGTTATCATTATGTAAACTCTATACCCTTCATACACTCCTCATGATCACAGTCACTCAAAACTCAGCCTTTAGGCACAGCATACAGTATATGCCATTAGTTTATGAACCACTGGGCTTGGATACATACTTTTTACCTTTGCTCAAAAAGGTAACAAAAATAATTGGTATTTCAAGTGAAGATTATTATTATCAAACTGTAAATCAGCTTTATATATAAATATATAACTATATAATAATATGTAAATACACATATAGCTTTATGTTAAAAAGGATGTAATTAAAAATAAGATGTATGTGGTCTTTGAAAACACATGTAAAATTTGAAATACTTTGTCTTCAGTTTATATCTCCTAAATATTTATTCCTAACCAAAATTCTTGTATGTGTGCCCTATAATATGTTTAGCATATAGATATTTAATTCTTAGTTTCAAAGTCAAAGTTTCTTTATCATTTCTTTGTCATACGCACCACATGTGGTAGAACAAAATTGTGTACACGGTGTCCCAAGTTACATCATTACATCATTTATTAGTGGGAACCAAGTGTTTCCTCTTTTGCACAGTTTACTTATAATGTAGCTGAATGTTTACATTGCTGGAATCTTTGGAAGGAAGTGCACACACAATGCTTAACAAAACAATACTTGTAATTACCTTTTAGTTTTAGTAGCTCTTACCTTGCTCCTATGTGGTTTTGTTTATAATATTTTCGTACAGTTCAGTGTATTGGTACCTCATTATCCTAAATATTTCATATACTGTTGACTGAACTACTCGTTATTTCTGTAATATAATTTAGTAAATATTCTTGTGTTAATCTTGTGTAGATTAAGCTGTCTGTTTGCTCACAGCGCCATCTAGCGGTCGCACTTTGAAAATAAACGAGATCCCTGTACTCTCGCGAGATTTCCTCCCGTGACCGCCATCCTTGTTGCTTTGCAGAAGGGCACGGAGAGGCTGAAACAAGGGTGCCCGGCGAAGCAAGAACTTGGCACTTCAAATTTTTTTCAACCATGCTGTCGAGACTTGTTATACTCTCAGGTCTGTATTAAAGCAGCTTTTACTCTGACCATAATAACTTTATGTCTTTAGCGTACATACAATTTGAGAGGCTGTTTAAAATGGCTAATTCTGAAGGGTAAACTGAAGGCCGCACTCTGAATGAGACGTGCTAATGCTAGCTGTCTGTTGTTGCTAATACAGTTTGTTAGATTTGAGGTTTGTTGAATTCATGCTTGTATCAACAGTAACAAGAACATAAATGTAATATATCTGTTGTATGTATTTTTATTTGGGTTTAGCTTTAGTAAACTGAAGCTAAACTAGCTAACATTAGCTTTGCACAGCTAGTTATGTATTTAGGGTATTTTCTTGCAGGAAGAGCCCAATTATATCTGCTCATAAAGCTTTTTATTTATTCATTTACTTTAAAATTTGCTATTGTAATGTCCACCACGTCTTAATACTGTGATATTTTCTGTCAGTCGGTAAAAGTCCTCCAAAAATATCTTGTCTCAAGTGTATATGGCAAATAATCTTAACAGGTTTTCAGGCATTTTGCCAAAATGTTTATTTAATTTAATGTTCATGAGTTCTAACTCTGCAAAGGTCAATGTCTTTTTGCTAATATTTTGCATGTCTGTGTAGATAACATAAAAATATATACATTATTAACATAACTTTCAACTTGTTTCTTCTGTTTTCAGCCAGCTCCCTGAAAGGCTGTGGCCCCATTAGAGCTGGGTTTGTATCTTCAGTATTGCTTTTATAAATGCAGTGTTTCTCCAACTAATGATGCAGGAGCTCAGATGTCTCCTGAAATTATTGCTGTACTCCTGTTTTTTGTCCCAACATTGATGCAAATTGATGTACAGTAATTTTTACAGTTATCACAGCCATTTATTGGTTTAAAAAACAAACAAGCAAATCAACTGGGAGCCCTAAATTTAAGCAAAGTACTAATGAATGTGGTGACTTATAGAGTTACCGCTGTAAATCCAGTGATGGCTTTTTATTTTGTATGTTATTCTGACTAAAACAAAAGATTTGCCTGAAGTGTCTGGGAGTTTAGCTGAAATATATGCAGTTTTCTTTATAAGCTTCTGATAAAATCGAGAAAAGACTGCCTCAGTCAAAGAAAACATGAGCTAGAAGATCCCTGTTTGCCATCATTTGATGAATTTTCAAGTAGACTAATCCACTCATGTTGTCTACCTCAGCTTGGTCCATGGATCTCACTCCCTGCATACATCATCCCAGAGCCTGGCCCCTCTTCCCCCTTTGCCTGAGACAGGAGGCAAAGTGCGACATGGCATCATCCCAGAGGAGTTTTTTCAGCTGTTGTACCCCAAAACTGGAGTTACAGGTTAGTGTTGTTGCATCATGTGCAAGCTTTTTATATTTATTTATTAACTGTTATTTAACCAGGTAAATCCCATTGAGATCACAAATCTTTTTTTGCAATGGAGGCCTAGGCCTGAAAGCAGCCTAGCATGCATGTTTTTGGACTGTGGGAGGAAACCGGTGTATAGTAGTCCCTCATTTATTGCGGGGTTACATTCCAAACCCCCCGCAATAAGTAAAAATCAGCAAAGTAGCAATTTATTTGAGTTTTTATATATACAGTAGTTTAAGACTTTAGAAACCCTTCCTACACTCTTGCAATTTTTTACACTCAAATCAGTTGAGTCCGGTGGTCCGATAAAGAGATAAATAAAGTCCCGGTGTGCTCTAGCCTGGTTAAAACCAGACCCTTGTCCTTCACTTCGCTTCTGACTAGGGTCTGGACTTTCTCCATTGACAAACGATTCTTGCTGGAGGCGTGGCCTCTGCTGATGGCTGCTCCCCCGTGGTCTGCTGAACTTGACCTCAGCTCCGCCTCCTGCTGAATTTTCTCTTGCTGCCTTTGGATATTCTGTGTTTATATGTTAATAAAGCGTCCTAATAAAATAAAAATAAAACCATGGAGCGCTAGTCCAACACACCAGAAGACCAGGAAATCTGATGGAACTCGGGCAGCAACGTAAAACCCGAGTTTAAATCTCTCGTGACAACCTCAGTCATTTCCTTGTTCATTTCACTCAGCGGAGTGAAAGGAGGATGAGGAGGAGGATGGAGCGATGATCGCTTACTTTTGGCAAAAAAAAGAAAAGAAAACTCCAGATAAGGGATTAAGAAGGGGAAATTAATACATTTGTGTCACATAAAACAGTCCTGCATCGCTTTGAATGAGAACATGCGAATGCTCGCTGGCTGCGCTGGGACAGGTGGGGGCGTGGGTTAGGGGCCAAAAACTCCACCCCTTCTGTTCTCTGATTGGTCCGGTCAAAAATCGGCCGGAGAAATCGTTGTCTATGAGAGAAATCCCAGACTGTGCAGTGAAGGGAAATGAGAATTGAGCGGAGCTGTGCAGGAAGGCGAGGGCCAGGCTAGGTGTGCTCCAGAGAGTAGCCAGACCTACGGCAATGCCTCCCCCGCTCGGAAGTCCTCATGGGCTGACTCTGATTTGCCGATAGGTCTGGAGGTCGGGTTCTGCTGCGGTTCTGGGGCCTCATGTATCAACCGTGCATGCGCACAAAAAACTTGCTTACGTCACTATCCACGCAAAACCCCGTATGTATCAAAACTGAACTGAACGTGAATATGTGCGCATCCAGGTACATTTCCACGCAAGCCCCAGAGCACGCGTACGCACGTTTCTGTGGTTCTTGTTCCTTTGGCGACACTTACAGGTGATTCAGAGAAACTGAAGCCCCACAGTCTGTGGTTGACTTTAAGAGCGGCTTGAAGACCTTTCTTTTCAACCGAGCATACTCTACTCCTCATGATTCTACTTTTGATCATAGCTGATACTGTTGTTGATTTTAATTGTTTTATTATTTGTTTTATTGACATTCAATTATGTTGCACCTTGTAGCACTTTGAGATTTTCATTAATGAAAAGTGCGTTATAAATTGAATTCATTATTATTATTATTATTATTATTATTATTATTATTAACTGTTCATGATGTGAAAATGATTAATATTCCCACCAAACACACATGATAACAATTATTACATCCACATGGACGCAAATAAAGGACGCGCAAAGTTGTGCAAAAAATACATTTGACAGGAACGGATTCAGCCTTACTGGAGGATATAATACATAGTGTAACACGCAGATCATTTATTTATAAACAGATATAAGTTTCTGATCTATGATATGGCTTATCAGCCGTTTTCAGGAATAATCCTTTTTCATTTTGGCACTGCGCTCTGGAGCACAACGCATGCATGCACAACGCGTGCAGAAGCAGCGATCAAACTGTTCCCGAGCTTTCCAGAGGGAGCTGGCAGGTCGATCGGGACTGTGCCATTCCAGTCCACACAAAGCCGGATCATAGAATGGTCTCATCCATATGATTCCAAAGGCTGAGTGGTCGCGGTTTGGAGCGCGCGCACCCTCGCCGGTGTTACACGGCAGTGGAGGTGTTTAATAATCTGCGTTTATTGTAGATTTCTCCAAAATGACACGTGAAAGTACACCATATATAACTTGTAGGAGAGTGAAAGCTTCACAGACAAACAGATGCGCACAAGGCTGCGGCGCACGCTGCGCGCAGCGTTTGGAGACTCCAACATCACGTCATGTCATGAAAACTCTCCACTGAGACGCACAGACTCGTTTCTTCATATCAGCTATTAAATGAACAAAGATCTATGTTCAACCAAACATCCAAGTTCCTCTGTGTTTACAGTAATTATGGTAATAAACTCGTGCGCAAAGTTAATATTTTCACTCAGAATGAATGGAGCCGGTTGCGCACCAAAGCAGGGTGCGCGCACACACAAATACCGACACACAATCACTCGTTCTTTGTGTGATAAACACATTTTATTACTATTCTTACTTAGGATTATTTTCCTCACTCATATTATATTAAATTCATTATTTTCCTGAATCTAGAAATCATTTCTGATCGCGCAGGGATCAAACAAACATGTCCTTCACACATGCAGGAAGTAATTTGCATCTGTTTAACATATGTAAATGAAGGCGTGTCAGGGGAGGTGTCTCACGTGCGCTCAGTTCCACGTTGATTGTGATGTACAAAAGGAATGTGCGTGGATTCCGGTGTACGCACAGTTTGATACATCTGGATTTTTTTGTGCGTAGGCAGATTTCTGGATTTGACCGTGCGGCACTTTTCAGTAAGAAATCCACGCAAGTCTTTGTACATGAGGCCCCTGGTCCTGTTCCCGGTGGGTTCCGTGCAGGTTTCTGCATCTGCTGGGCATCAAAGTCACTGCACAGTAATAAGCACCAAAGTTTTTCAGATCAGATCAAAACTTTCCCTCTATCTATTTCTGAAAAAAGCAATGGGGCTTCTGGGTGGGGCACCGTTGGCTTCTGGGAAATGTAGTCCTTGTGAGCGGGGATACAGGCTTATTGAGCGAGAACTACAAAATGGCGGTGCCTGTCTGAAGTATTTTATTTTCTCGTTAACTTTTTACTGTACAGTATCCAGTACTGTCCCAATCACGTGAGTAATATTAAAGTTGACAATCATGTATCCTGTACAATTTTTGTCCTCTTTTTCAATCTTACTTTGAAAAACCGCGAAGTAGTGAGGGACTAGTCTACCTGGAGAAAACTCATGCAGACACGAGAACATTCAAACTCCTTACAGAAAGGCCTCAGATCCAAACAGGGCATTGAACCCAGGACTTTCTTGCTGTGAGGCAACAGTGGCCTCTGTGCTGCCCTTCTTAGCTCCTAAATCTTACTTTTAGAAGCATAAACTGCTAAATGTTTTATAAAACACTCTTCACCCTCAAGACCCATTCAACAAGATGATGTTTGAACATCTCTTCATGTTTGCCTTACTGCAGGATATGAGCCAGCTGATTACTTATCATTTTTCCTACAGGACCCTACATGTTTGGCACTGGTCTCATCATCTACCTGCTTTCCAAGGAAATCTACGTGATCAACCATGAGACGATTGCTGCTATCAGCATAGGCACTGCCATCATTTATGGTGTCAAGAAATTTGGTCCAAGTTTTGCAGCTTTTTGTGACAAACTGAATGAGGTAAGCTGAAATGGATGTTTTCAAAGCAGAAAACGGACTACTGATAATTATCTGCATGCACGTTTTTGTGGTCACAAACTTGATGCTCGATTCCTTGCCATTAACTTGGAGGAGGTAAAGTGAGAAACATTCAACAAAACGAGACATTGCTTTGAAGTTGATTTAAACAGTCATTGATTAAATGTGACTTGTATGTTAGCTGATGCTAATTTTGTTTCAGCCTCCTAATGTACGTCAATATTTCTGTCAGATTAGCATTAATGATGTTTATTAAATCAATTCACAAATCACTTGAAGACCTCACAATGTAAAAAAAAAAACTGCAAATCTTACACAAATGTACTCAGAATGGACATTATTTAAGAGCCTTTCTATGACATGAAGACCAAAGAAAACAGTTTTATCAGTTTGTATTTTTTGGTTTGTTCAAATGCCATTTTTTCCCCAGACACTGGCAACGTACACATATAACAGCAGCCATCTTTTTTACCACCGAGTCTCAGCTTAAGATGTGTGTCCAAGTGGCCATAAAAACATCAAATATGTGTGACACGAGCAACAAAAAAAAGTTCTTTGGGCCACTTCTCCCTGCAGTGTGAACGTAGTCTATTTGGCTACAACAGTGTGTAATTACAGAAACTATTATTGCTTTCAGACAACAGATCCTGGTTCTTTTTCATACAAGCTGTGCAATCGTGTCTTTGATCTGCATTTCCCTCTCAGGATAAAGTGGCCAAAGCCCAGGAGGTGAAAGACTCCACCATTTCCTGTCTGACTCAAGCCATTGAGGATGAGAAAAAGGAGCAGTGGCGTGTAGAGGGAAGATCGATGCTCTTTGATGCGAAGAGGGTAAGCAACGCTGACTTCATTACTGTATTGTTCTTTTTCATATCGAAAATCCTGACATTTTTCTTTGGAAGCAGTTATGTCACATATTTAAAACTAAAATGGATTAGCAGAAATGCTTTTTCATTTCAAAGTCAAGCAGCATTTTTTGACTCATAAATAAAATTTAAAATGAATAATCCAAACTGCATTTTCATTTTCTTCTTCGAGACTGCTCAATTTGTAAATTAATTAAAATGATAAATAAAATAACGTTTAACATTTAATTTTCAAAATATGTCCTAGTAAAAAGGGACCAAAATTCATTTTGAAATGTCAATTTTGAAAATTAAAATGAAATAGCAGAAATGCTTTTTCATTTCAAAGTCAAGCTGCCTTTTTTGTCTCATAAATAAAATTTAAATTAAATCATTTTCATTTTCTAAATCAAGACTGCTCATTGTGTAAATTAATTAAAAAGATAAATAAAATAACGTTTAACATTTAATTTTCAAAACATGTCCCAGTAAAAAGTGACCAAAATTAATTTTGAAATGTCAAATTTGAAAATTAAAATGTATTAGCAAAAAAGCTTTTTCATTTCAAAGTCAAGCTGCCTTTTTTGTCTCATAAATAAAATGAAAAATAAATCATTTTCTTCTTCAAGACTGCTCATTGTGTAGCAGAACTGCAGAGGAAACAATTTGCATTTTAATTTTCACTCTCAACCCTGCTCCAAGTGTAACATTAATCAATCTCAGTTGGCAATTCCAAGTGGCTGCTTCACAACGCCCACTGAATCACTGATTGGCTGTTTTAGCAGCAGGCGGAGTTTTAGACAGGAAAGTGTCCTGCTGCCGATACTTGGTTAAACAGATCCCTCCAGTGTGCGCGCACACACAGCTGCTCTGCTGCAGAGGATGCAAAGCTATATATGTTAGTGTTACTGAGTTTAATTTCTGTTAATAACTGATTACAAATCAGCTTATTTTACATGGGCGTAGCCAGGATTTTCTAAGGGGCGATTCCTTAAATGCAAAACTGGAACTACAAAATGCAACATATCTGGTGGTCCAGTGGTTAGAGTGTTGGGTTTCAGTTCCAAGCCTTTTCTTGACTCAAGTTCGAATCTCACTCGGGACAACTTATTTTACGTTTGTCTTTTATTGAAAAAAAAAAAGAAGTTTGGGTTATGCCTGTGGTTAACACAAACTCCTTCTCTTTTTTTTCCTCCAATAAAAGACAAACGTAAAATAAGTTGTCCCGAGTGAGATTCGAACCCGAGTCAAGAAAAGGCTTGGAACGGAAACCCAACGCTCTAACCACTGGACCACCGGATATTTTGCATTCTGCAGTTCCAGTTTTGCATTTAAGGAATTGCCCCTTAGAAAATCATGGCTACGCCCATGTAAAATACGCTGATTTGTAATCAGTTATTAACAGAAATTAAACTCAGTAACACTAACATATATAGCTTTGCAGCCTCTGCAGCAGAGCAGCTGTGTGTGCGCGCGCACTGGAGGGAGACATCTGTTTAACCAACCAGCGGCAGCAGGACACTTTCCTGTCTAAAACTCCGCCTGCTGCTAAAACAGCCAATCAGTGATTCAGTGGGCGTTGTGAAGCAGCCACTTGGAATTGCCAACTGAGATTGATTAATGTTACACTTTGAGCACGTTTGAGAGTGAAAATGAAAATGCAAATTGTTCTTAGTTTCCTCTGCAGTTCTGCTACACAATGAGCAGTCTTGAAGAAGAAAATGAAAATGATTTATTTTTCATTTTATTTATGAGACAAAAAAGGCAGCTTGACTTTGAAATGAAAAAGCTTTTTTGCTAATACATTTTAATTTTCAAATTTGACATTTCAAAATGAATTTTGGTCACTTTTTACTGGGACATGTTTTGAAAATTAAATGTTAAACGTTATTTTATTTATCTTTTTAATTAATTTACACAATGAGCAGTCTTGATTTAGAAAATGAAAATGATTTAATTTAAATTTTATTTATGAGACAAAAAAGGCAGCTTGACTTTGAAATGAAAAAGCATTTCTGCTATTTCATTTTAATATTCAAAATTGACATTTCAAAATGAATTTTGGTCCCTTTTTACTAGGACATATTTTGAAAATTAAATGTTAAACGTTATTTTATTTATCATTTTAATTAATTTACAAATTGAGCAGTCTCGAAGAAGAAAATGAAAATGCAGTTTGGATTATTCATTTTAAATTTTATTTATGAGTCAAAATGTGCTGCTTTACAGTATTTGGAAACTAAAAAGTGGCCAAGATGGTGTAGTGGCAAGGGAACTGGACTTGGGACCCGGAGGACCCTGGTTCGAACCCCAGTCACGGCATAGTTTTGTGGTGTGTTTGAGCAGCACATCCAATCACACTGCTCCCCGGCGCGCTTTCTATAGCTGCCCGCTGCCACCTGGTGGTGATTGGGTTAAATGCAGAGTCAAATTTCGTCTTGTGTGGAAACATGCATAGATGACAAAAATATGACATTATTATTATTATTATTAAAAAGCATTTCCATTAATCCATTTTAATTTGAAATATGAGACACAATGGCTTCCATATTTTGCAGCTGGCACCATTACTCCCTCTGCTGGCAACAAGTTAGAACTGCAAGACCCGGGTTACCATAAAAATGACAAGATAAATGGAAATAAGTAAACGCATTGAAAAGGCGTTTCAAAAAAAAAGAAAGAAGTTTGAATTAATAGTCTTCATATAGGTAACCTCTTTAAAAGCTATTTAAATCCAAGAAGTGTTTTTAGGGTTGAGAAAAGGCAACTTGAACATAATAAACGGGTGTCCAGTAAACCTTAAAAATGACCCTACAATGTTCTGATGTGTGATGGAATATGCTTCTGAAGTTACTCTGATCCTCTTCACTGCACCTGTACAGTGTGTTGAAGAACTGTTCAATTCTTTTCTGGATTTATGTTATAACGGTCAATAATTGTAATGTATTTTTTGTGTCTTAAGTTTTCTCATTGGTGAAAGTGCCTCTCTTGACTCGTTGAACATTTTGGTGCCTGCGTTATCTGAACTCTTGCTGCATATTTAAGATTTTTGTCCTGCTTGCCATGTCAGAACAATGTCGCAATGCTGCTGGAGACCAACTACAGGGAGAGGCTACACTTGGTGACCAGTGAAATAAAGAGGCGCTTGGACTATCAGCTCGCCCTTCAGCATCTCAACCACCGGCTGGAACAGGAGCACTTGGTCAACTGGGTGGAGAAGAGCGTCATCAGCAGCATCACTCCTCAGCAGGTCAGCAGCTATCTTGTTGTTATTAAAAGCCTGAAGCCATCTCACAGTCTAAAGCTTTGCTGATGAGGAAACGAGAAGAAAAAAACATCTGTTAAGGCCAGAACGTCATTATGTGCTGTAAAGATAAGTGCTTTTTTATGATCAAGCTGCTTTACAGTTTATTTACTGTATTGGCTGGGATACAAGATAAGTGTGACTGAAATATAATCAGTCTCATTTTGTAGGACTTCCACACTTCTCAAGTCGTTTTTAACAACTTTTTTGGCTTTTATGTTTTTGAAGTGAAACTTGCAAATGGCTTGAAAGGATGACAAATACATTTAGTCACAAACTAGAGCTGATTGAGAAGGGTATATTTAGTTCTTTTATCAAGAATATTCTTTTAATTATGTTTTAAAAACATAGTCCAAAGTATTTAAGTACCCATTGAAGTATTTTTTCAAATGCATAGACATGGAATAAAATTTACAAAAACTAAAATATTTAAATTAGTTGAATAATTAAAAATTGAAGTTGTTAAAATTCAGTGACTTGGTGGATTACAATATTCTGTCAGTCATGTATAGAGCTCATAAAGAAGAATTACCATTTAATATTCAAATACTTTTTGTTAAACGTCAAAGCTGTTATACTGTAATTTGAAGGGAGAAGACATTTTTGTTAAACCTAAATACAGAACAAGTTCGAGGGGTCGGTCAACCTCAATTCAGGGAATTGGTTTGTGGAATGTTTTGGATACTGAAATTAAAAATGCTGCTTCATTATTTATATTTAAGAAATTAATCAAAACAAAATTATTACAGGGATATATATAAATTGATTTTGGGGTGTTATTTTGTAATTTGATGATTACGATTATGAGTTATTTTTATTATGTTATTTGTTGATGATTTCTTTAGTTTGAATGGACTGTTAGTAAAAGGGGGCAGATATAATAAGATTTTCTCTTCATTCTGCCACCCTTCATTTTATTTCTTAATACAGTATTGTATAGTCTCATTTGTGATATTCTTTTTGTTATATTTTAAAATGAATAAATTCAATATATATATTTTTTTAATGAAAACTAGGCCAGAATTTCACAGCATTAAAACACAAAGTAAAGCCACAAATGCTCCGATAGGAATCAGTAGTACGTAGTAGCCAGGTCCAGGTGTGCATTAGCTCAATGTCAAGCAGGCGCGAGCTTCAATGTTGATCTTACAGAAGAATTTACTGCTCAAAGTGGATCTTAGAAGGCTAAGATCAGAATGCAAAGCAGCAAGTTTGTTGATACCCAGCACACTCTCAAGCACGGAGGAGGAAGCTTGGTGATTTTGGTGACTGGACCCCGGCAGCACGCAGCCTCTGGCCCAGTTTATGTGACGCGGTTTAGAAATTGGAACAGTTCTGCTGCGTTTCGGCCGCTTGCTCACACGACAACAGCACTCAGATTCTCTGACGCTGAAACTTTTAATTTGTGGCGTCAGAGGGGAAGTTATTCAAAACCCCTGGCTTTGTTTCTCAGGTGACCCCAATTTACCTGAAGGCAAGGTGTTTCCACATCTGCACTATGATTACAGCCACTACATTTTACAGTGATGATATAATCTAGGAATATGTATAAAATAGTTTTGCACAGACTGTATGTTAATGGATCATATAAATGTAACACAGTAATGGTCTTATGGCTTCTGTCTTGTGTTTTTGTTCTTTCAGGAGAAGGAGAGCATCGCCAAGTGCATCGCAGACCTGCAGGTGCTGGCTAAGACCATGCAGGCCAAAGCTACAGTCTGAACCATCACGGCCCTAAAGAAAAACCCTCAAATCCTCGACTCATAGATCCAACACAAGACGCCACCTTTCTTTACAGAAAAAAAAACTATTTCTCTTTAACAAAGGTGTCTGTCAACATTATGGGTGTGTACAGTATTTACACGTCAGCAGATGGTAAAATAAATGGTTCTCTTATCCAACGTTGCCTGCTTGGTTTTATTATTCTAACTTTTAATATTTATTACGATCCTTGACATATTGTCTGCAACGGCACCGTTTCACATTATTATACAAATTGTTTCAGCTACATACCTGCATAAACACTTCAGTGAAGCACTTGAGACCTTTGCTCTGAAGTAGGCTTTATAAAGCCCAAATGACCCTTTGGAATCATAACGGTCCAGCGTTTTGCTTCCTTTAACTGTACCTCAGATGACGCATCGGGCCACCCCCTCCATTCGTCACTCCTTTCTGAACATTGCACTTTGATCCATGAGATTTCAGACACGGACATTTTTCAAGCTGCGGACGAGCAGAGACTTTCTGACAAAGTCTTGAGAGGAATATATTTTGAAATAAGAGAACGATGACGCCGGATCAGAGCTGATCCTCGGAGGTAAACGAGGTGATGGTGCGACTGGGTGTCATAATGGAAGGAGATCAAATAAATCTTTATTGGTGGCAGGATTGCTTCCTGTTCTGAGATGGAAAATGTGTTTGCTTTTTGCAGAAAGTGGGTTTTTTTGTTGCCGGGATCACTGGTCTCACATCCTGCGTTCAGTCCAGGAGGTACGTGACAGCTTTCAACTCTAAAACTCAATTTGCTCTACTTTATTAAACAGGCTTAACCTTGAGATATAAAGCAATACAGTACTAGACATTAGGATTAAATACTAAATGCTCATGCTGGTTTGTGAAGACGTACAATAAAACCTTCAAGAACATTGATTTTCTTAATGTTGTGTCCAGTCCAAGTTTGATCATAATTTAACCTTTTTGGTCATTTAAACCTTGAATTTATTACATCTGTAACTGATTAACTTGGCCTCTGCCAGCCAGTCTTCAGTTTTAATTGAATTTTCTCGCTCTACCTCTTATGCTGCGAAACAGCTCGAGTCAAAAGCATCGTTGAATAGCAGCGCCACAGAAACGACAGATTGCTCTAATCACATTTTTGAAGAATCTAAAATAGATTTCGTGTTCTCTAGATTTAAAACTGATGCAGCTGTGCGGTTGACTTAAATGAGCTAAAATACAGGAGCCAAAACCATAAAGGGCTCCTCAGTCTTGGCCTGTGGTTCTCAACTGGTCTGGCTTGGGGACCCACTATCACCCCAGAATGACAAGTTGAAACACACTTTGAGGAAACTTACATTTCTCTAATTACCGGTATGTAATATAAAAGATGGTGCAGTTTGAACCTAAGATAGTAAAATATAACATCACTGCATGCAACACAAATGAGTTTAATTATAATCCAAGATGAACAGCAAGTGGTGATGCCTGAAAGGGAAATATTTCCTTCTATGCCACTTCACTAACTAGATTTTTTTGTAGACCACAGTGCCTATAAACAGGAAATAAAAAGGTCCAACTACTCAGAAGTTTCAAAAGGACTGAAAATATGTACCTTTAATTGAGTTACCCACTGCGTATATAACAATGTCTTATTAAAGTTATTATTAATAAACATCAATCAGAAGACTGACAATGAACATTGATTTTCTTCTTAATGTTGTTGTGTCCAGTCCAAGGCCGGCGACCCACCAGTTGACCCTGACTGCTCCACAGCCTCAGTTCAAACTAATCTTGTCAATAAAACTGCAACAACTAAGGCACAAGACAACAATCGAGATCCTCAATTTAACTTAAAACAGCATTAAATCAAACATTGAGTGAGATAAACGAGACGCTGACATGGAAGCTCAAAAAGATTTTAAATTGCTACAGAAATACATGCGGCAACTTTAAAAGGACGAAAGAAAAATATTTAATAAAAACAAGAGTGCAACTTGAGTCAGAAACATGTTTAATCGTCTTTCAGACTTTTAACACTGACTACAAAGTAAAGAGACTTCACACACGTCACGTGTGCGAGTCCGTCTTCACCTGATCGATGTCTTACAGGTTGGAGCATCTTCCAAGTGATTTCTACCCGTTCAAAGTAAAACACTTCAGGATGTTTGGAAACACAGCTCCTTTCTCTTACTCCCGGTTAGTATGTTCAGTTAAATGTCATATTTATCTCATTTAAAGTAAATTTCTGTTTTTACAGTTAATCCTTCGTGCACAGATGGTTTTCTGATCTGATTAATGCTCATCCTGTTTTACAGTTACCTTCTTGTTTTCTGTCTTCAGGGGTTTCCCACAGGAAGACTTCCCTCAGCAGAGACGACCTTTTCAACAGGAGGAGCCCAAAGGTTCACCGCTGCAGAGGAACGGCATGTCGAGACCAAGTGGAAGATCCATATACAGTACGTCTGTTTTTTTTAAGTGAAGCGTAATTTTGTGGAGAACAAAATACATCCAGGCTTTGGTTGTTGTTTCTTTTCATCTCAGTGCAGAGAAAGGAATACTCAGAGGTGCTCAACAAACAACCAGACAGCTTTCAAGTCAGAGTAGAGGTAGGAAGTCTCCTCCTGCTAGAAGATGAACTTGTTCCTAACTGCGCAGCATGCAGCTCTCCATCCTCGTCCCTTCTCCCCTCAGCATCTGTTCACCTGTGAGCTGGACGGCCAGGAGGTGAGGACAGCAGACAATTGCGTGGCCAAACTTGTACAACTGGATGCCAAAGGTCGTCTGTGGCCTCAGGATATGATCATGGAGCTCAGAGGACCGTACCTTCTGCTCTCTGACATCGAGACCAAGGTCGGTCATTTATAAAGGAATCATGATCTACCAATGCCGAAAGCCGAAGCAGCGATCATTTATTTACTATGAACGATATTGTATTTTTGGTCGATATCCGATATGTGAAAACTTACTTGGCCAATAACTGATACCAATGATAGCTTTCTCTGCTGTGGAATTAAAGTACCGGTACTACTATACAGTATTCTGCATGGACTTTGTCAATTTGGTCTGCTACCAAATACAGATGTCAAAAAGGGGCTGAAAATGATGTAACACTTCAACTTGGATTACGGTATGTTTAATGTCAAATTTATTCATGACATTTACTCTCTCTAACACAATGACAACACTCAAACAGTGCAAACTTGTCAATTTTCACAAATCTAAACTCAACAGCACACACAATGTCAACATTGTGCTAGCGCTGCAGGCATCCTTATCACTGGGTTGTCATACGAAAACAGCATCTTTTATATAAATACAGTATGTGTACTGTATACATGTATATACATATATA
>JBBPBX010003611.1:59566-81468 GCA_038048925.1 Garcialebias charrua
GATGAGGATCAGTTCCTCCAAATCTGAGGCCATGGTCTTGAGCCGGAAAAGGGTAGCATGCCCTCTCCGGGTCGGGGAGGAGGTCCTGCCCCAAGTGGAGGAGTTTAAGTATCTCGGGTCTTGTTCACGAATGAGGGAAAACTGGAGCGTGAGATCGATAGGCGGATAGGTGCAGCATCCGCAGTGAAGCGGGCGCTGTACCGGTCTGTCGTGGTGAAGAGAGAGCTGAGTCAAAAGGCAAAGCTCTCAATTTACTGATCGATCTACGTTCCCACCCTCATCTATGGTCATGAGCTTTGGGTTGTGACCGAAAGAACGAGATCTCGGATACAAGTGGCTGAAATGAGTTTTCTCCGCAGGGTGTCTGGACTCTCCCTTAGAAGCCGTTTACGCATTTGCCGGCCCTCCCCGGTCCCGCTCGTCTCTGGTTGGCCCAGAGCCAGCTCTGGCCCGCCCTCGTTGATTGCGCACTGTCCGGAGAGCAAGCCTTGAAGTGGGTGGGGTATTCACTTGACGTGGGTGGGCAGTTCTTACCGAAAAGCTCAGAATGCGAATTTTTGGAAAAAACGAAATAAATACTGAGTTTTCATGTGTTTTTTCACTACAGTTAGCAAGTTAAGCATATAAACACACGTTTCCGATCATTTTTATGCACTCAAAAGTAGTTTTTAGATGAAAATAGAGTGCTTTTAGGTGCGCTGGCGAAATTTACGAGCGGACTTCCGGTTTGCGAATTTTTGGAAAAAACGAAATAAATACTGAGTTTTCATGTGTTTTTTCACTACAGTTAGCAAGTTAAGCATATAAACACACGTTTCCGATCATTTTTATGCACTCAAAAGTAGTTTTTAGATGAAAATAGAGTGCTTTTAGGTGCGCTGGCGAAATTTACGAACGAGCGGACTTCCGGTTTGCGAATTTTTGGAAAAAACGAAATAAATACTGAGTTTTCATGTGTTTTTCACTACAGTTAGCAAGTTAAGCATATAAACACACGTTTCCGATCATTTTTATGCACTCAAAAGTAGTTTTTAGATGAAAATAGAGTGTTGTTAGGTGCGCTGGCGAAATTTACGAGCGAGCGGACTTCCGGTTTGCGAATTTTTGGAAAAAACGAAATAAATACTGAGTTTTCATGTGTTTTTTCACTACAGTTAGCAAGTTAAGCATATAAACACACGTTTCCGATCATTTTTATGCACTCAAAAGTAAGACAAGAAAGTTAATTCTCAATAGTCCAGGTATCAAATCCGCTCATTCTCAATCAGTTCATCTGGACAGTTTCTTTTTAGCAGAAACGTTTCACCCTCACTCCAGAGGGCTTCCTCAGTCAGAGTAGTCCAAAGCACACTGAAGTTAACCCACCAAGTAAGCAACTTATGTGGACCAACCAGTTTGCTGTAGCCAAGATGGTTTCTGGGGGCGTGTCCCTCGTCGACTCCTCCCAGGCAGGCAGACATGTCCAAAGTGGTTCAAGACAAGAAAGTTAATTCTCAATAGTCCAGGTATCAAATCCGCTCATTCTCAATCAGTTCATCTGGACAGTTTCTTTTTAGCAGAAACGTTTCACCCTCACTCCAGAGGGCTTCCTCAGTCAGAGTAGTCCAAAGCACACTGAAGTTAACCCACCAAGTAAGCAACTTATGTGGACCAACCAGTTTGCTGTAGCCAAGATGGTTTCTGGGGGCGTGTCCCTCGTCGACTCCTCCCAGGCAGGCAGACATGTCCAAAGTGGTTCAAGACAAGAAAGTTAATTCTCAATAGTCCAGGTATCAAATCCGCTCATTCTCAATCAGTTCATCTGGACAGTTTCTTTTTAGCAGAAACGTTTCACCCTCACTCCAGAGGGCTTCCTCAGTCAGAGTAGTCCAAAGCACACTGAAGTTAACCCACCAAGTAAGCAACTTATGTGGACCAACCAGTTTGCTGTAGCCAAGATGGTTTCTGGGGGCGTGTCCCTCGTCGACTCCTCCCAGGCAGGCAGACATGTCCAAAGTGGTTCAAGACAAGAAAGTTGTTTCACTCAAAACACTCAAAAGTAGTTTTTAGATGAAAATAGAGTGTTTTTAGGTGCGCTGGCGAAGTCGCAGTTGATGACTCAACACGCAGCTAGTCACGCCCTCTGGTCTCGCCCCTACACGAAGCAGTCCAGCCCCTGCTGCAAACAACGAATCAAATGTGAGCAGTAAATGACGTGAACTGGGCCCGTCGGGCCGCGGTCCGATGGAACCACGGAGGAGATGGTTCCAAAACGAGGGCGGAGCCGGGGAAAAAAAGGAAAATGCGGACACGCTGAACCCGGGTAAGAGGGCGGGGCGGGGCCACCCGGGCCTTTAAGGGCTGGTCAATGCGAAAACGGCTACAGATAGGGTGAGAAGCTCAGTCATCCGGGAGGGACTCGGAGTAGAGCCGCTGCTTCTCCACATCGAGAGGAGCCAGTTGAGGTGGCTCGGGCATCTGGTTAGGATGCCTCCTGGACGCCTCCCTGGTGAGGTGTTCTTGGCATGTCCCACCGGGAGGAGACCCAGAGGAAGACCCAGGACACGCTGGAGGGACTATGTTTCTCGGCTTGCCCGTGAACGCCTTGGGATTACCCCGGAGGAGTTGGTCCAAGTGGCTGGGGAGAGGGAAGTCTGGGCCTCCCTACTTCGGCTGCTACCCCCGCGACCCGACCCCGGAAAAGCGGAAGACAATGGATGGATGGATGGATGATGGCAGTGTAGGGATAAAATGTGTAATCTCACCATTTCAATAAACGTTCCTGAGTGCACACACACCACATGAAGAGTGGTACATATCAATCACATGCTGACATGCTGAATTTAAAGAAGGTCTTTGGTTTGAATCTCAGCCGGGGCCTTTCTGGGTGCAGTTTGCAGGTTAAACCCTTACATATGAGAACTTTCTTTGGGTACTCCGGTTTCCTCCTTAAGTTCAAAAACAGGTACCGTATTTTCTGGTGTATAGGTCGCACCGGTGTATAGGTCGCATTTTCCAATTATCACCAATAGATTGGAAAAATCCCTAGATAGGTCGCACCGGTGTATAGGTCGCACCCACGTTTAGCTCTGCTGCAAATGTCTGCCACAGGAGCGCACAGCAAGGCTTTTAAGAAGATTAACACTTAAAAACAATTATTTGTTTGATAAAAATTATAGCAAATATGTGTCTGAGCTGAACTTTTCCTTAATAAATGAACGTAATTGTGAAATGAGCTGGATTTAAAAATTTGTTTCGCCGAAAGTGATAACAAGCCATATATAGGTCGCACCGGTGTACTGTATAGGTCGCAGGCCTTGAAAAAAACATAAAAAGGTGCGACCTATACACCGGAAAATATGGTAGGTTAATTGGAGATTCTGACCCTATTTACATGTAAACAATTTCCTGGAAATATGTTAGATTTTCCGAAGTTGATTAGCTAGTACGTTGCACGATTTTGTGACTGGCTGCTCAAAGTAACTAGTTAGTAACCTGGGGCCTCATGTATCAACCGTGCGTGCGCACAAAAACATTGCGCACGTCACTTTCCACGCAAAACCCCGTATGTAACAAAAATGAAATGAACGTGAATATCTGCGCATCCAAGTACATTTCCACGCCAGCTCCCCTGCTGGCGTACGCACGTTTCTGTGGTTATTGTTCCTTTGGCGACACTTACAGGTGATTCAGAGAAACTGAAGCCCCACAGTCTGTGGTTGACTTTAAGAGCGGCTTGAAGACCTTTCTTTTCAACCGAGCATACTATACTCCTCATGATTCTACTTTTGATCATAGCTGACACTGTTGTTGATTTTAATTGTTTTATTATTTGTTTTATTGACATTTAATTCTGTTGCACCTTGTAGCACTTTGAGATTTCCATTAATGAAAAGTGCGTTATAAATTGAATTCATTATTATTATTATTATTATTATTAACTGTTCATGATGTGAAAATGATTAATATTCCCACCAAACACACGATTAACAAGTATTACATCCACATGACGCAGTGAAATAAAGGACGCGCAAAGTTGTGCAAAGAATAAATTTAACAGGAACGGATTCATTCAGCCTTACTGGAGAATATAATAAATAGTGTAACACGCAGAGCATTTATTTATAAACAGATATAATTTTCTGATCTAGGATATGGCTTATCAGCCGTTTTCAGAAATAATCATTTTTCAGTTTGGCACTGCTGCGCTCTGGAGCAACACATGCAGGAGCCGTGCATCACGCGTGCAGAAGCAGCGATCAAACTGTTCCACAGGAGCTTTCCTGAGGGAGCTGGCAGGCCGATCAGGGCAGTCCAGTACACACAAAGCCTGATCATATTTAATGGAATGTCTCATCCATATGATTCCAAAGGCTGAGTGGTCGCGCTTTGGAGCGCGCGCGCACCCACGCCGGTTACACGGCAGCTGGAGGTGATTCAATATCTGCGTTTATTGTAGATTTCTCCAAAATGACACGTGAAAGTACACCATATATAACTTGTAGGAGAGTAAAGGCTTCACAGACAAACAGATTGCGCACAATGTGGCGCGCGCTGCGCGCAGCGTTTGGAGACTCCAACATCACTTCATGTCATGAAAACTCTCCACTGAGACGCACAGACCCGTTTCTTCATATCATCTATTAAATAAACAAAGATCTATGTTCTACCAAACATCTAAGTTCCTCTGTGTTTACAGTAATTATGGTAATAAACCCGTGCGCAAAGTTAATATTTTCACTCAGAATGAATGGATGAGCTGGCGCACCAAAGCAGGGTGCGCGCACACACAAATCCGACACACAATCACTCGTTCTTTGTGTGATGAACACATTTTATTACTATTCTTACTTAGGATTATTTTCCTCACTCATATTATATTAAATTCATTATTTTCCTGAATCTAGAAATCATTTCTGATCGCGCAGGGATCAAACAAACATGTCCTTCACACATGCAGGAAGTAATTTGCATCTGTTTAACATATGTAAATGAAGGCGTGTCAGGGGAGGTGTCTCACGTGCGCTCAGTTCCACGTTGGTTGTGATGTACAAAAGGAATGTGCGTGGATTCCGGTGTACGCACAGTTTGATACATCTGGAGCCTCATGTATCAAAGACTTGCGTGGATTCCTCACTGAAAAGTGACGTACGGTCAAACCCAGAAATGTGTGCACGCACAAAAGGATCCGGATGTATCAAACTGAGCGTACACCTGAATCCACGCACATTCCTTTTGTACATCACAATTGACGTGGAACTGAGCGCACGTGAGACACCTCCCCTGACACGCCTTCATTTACATATGTTAAACAGATGCAAATTACTTCCTGCATGTGTGAAGGACATGTTTGTTTGATCCCTGCGCGATCAGAAATGATTTCTAGATTCGGGAAAATAATGAATTCAATATAATATGAGTGAGGACAAACATCCTAAGTAAGAATAGTAATAAAATGTGTTCATCATGCAAAGAACGAGTGATTGTCGGTATTTGTGTGCGCGCGCACCCTGCTGTGGTGCGCGAACCGGCTCATTCATTCATTCTGTGTGGAAATATTAACTTTGCGCACGAGTTTATTACCATTATTACTGTAAACACAGAGGAACTTACTTGGATGTTTGCTAGAACATAGATCTTTGTTTATGTAGATGATGTGAAGAAACGAGTCTGTGCGTCTTGGTGGAGACATTTCATGACATCAGTCCGCAGCCCTGTGCGCAGTCTGTCTGTGAAGCTTTTGCTCTCCTACAAGTTATATAAGGTGTACTTTCACGTGTCATTTTGGAGAAATCTACAATAAACGCAGATAATGAAACACCTCCAGCTGCCGTGTCGACACCGGTGAGGGTGCGCGCGGCGCGCTCCAAGCGCGACCACTCAGCCTTTGGAATCATATGGATGAGACATTCCATTGGACATGATCCGGCTTTGTGTGGACTGGACTGCACAGTCCCGATCGACCTGCAGCTCCCTCTGTGGAACAGTTTGACCGCTGCTTCTGTATGCACGCGTGATGCACGGCTCCCCAGAGCGCAGCAGCAGTGCCAAACTGAAAAATGATTATTTCTGAAAACGGCTGATAAGCCATATCCTAGATCAGAAAATTATATCTGTTTCTAAATAAATGCTCTGCGTGTTACACTATTTATTATATTCTCCAGTAAGGCTGAATGAATCCGTTCCTGTTAAATTTATTTTTGGCACAACTTTGCGCGTCCTTTATTTCACTGCGTCATGTGGATGTAATACTTGTTAATCGTGTGTTTGGAGGGAATATTAATCATTTTCACATCATGAACAGTTAATAATAATAATAATAATAATAATAATAATAATAATAATGAATTCAATTTATAACGCACTTTTCATTAATGGAAATCTCAAAGTGCTACAAGGTGCAACATATTTGAATGTCAATAAGACAAATAATAAAACAATTAAAATCAACAACAGTATCAGCTAAGATCAAAAGTAGAATCATGAGGAGTAAAGTATGCTCGGTTGAAAAGAAAGGTCTTCAAGCCGCTCTTAAAGTCAACCACAGACTGTGGGGCTTCAGTTTCTCTGAAACACCTGTAAGTGTCGCCAAAGGAACAAGAACCACAGAAACGTGCGTACGCCTGCTCGGGAGCTTGCGTGGATATGTACCTGGATGCGCATATATTCACGTTCAGTTCAGTTTTGATACATACGGGGTTTTGCGTGGAAAGTGACGTGCGCAATGTTTTTGTGCGCACGCACGGTTGATACATGAGGCCCCTGGATTTTTTTGTGCGTACACACTTTTCTGGATTTGACCGTACGTCACTTTTCAGTAGGAAATCCACGCAAGTCTTTGTACATGAGGCCCCTGGTACTTGCTAGACAATATTAACTAGAGAAATTGCATTTCCTGTGAAAATGCATTGTGAATGCTTATTGAATAATTTGCTGAAAAACAGCTGAAGTTATCTAACAACATACTGAAATGTAGCTGAAATTAAAAACTAAACTTACTTTAGCAGAAGAAAGCGGAAAGAACACATATTTGCTGAATTAGGTTTAAATAAGCAGAAATTAGTGTAAAATCTAGCAACAAAAAAAAAAAGGCTGAAATGAACAACAAAATAGCTGAAAAGGCAGAAAGGACCTTAAACAAACTACCGGAAGGAAACGAAAAGAGCTAAAAGGTAGAAAAGTGGACTTAGCAGAAAATGCTACAAATTAGCATAAAAAGAGCTAAATAGTGGTTGAAAATTCTAAAAAAGCTGAAACTAACATAAAAAACTGAAAGGAGTAGAACAAGCTGAAATTAGTATAAAATGCTAAAAAAAAATAAAAAAAAAAGCTTGGTGAAAATGTAGAACAAGCTTAAATTGGCAAAAGAAAGCAAAAAGACCATGGTTGCCCATTTAGGTTGAAAGAAGCTGAAATGATCCCCCAAAAAGTGGAAATTGTCAACAACAAAAAAATGCTGAAATAAGCAACAACAAAAACAACAACAAAAAAGAAAAACTTCTGAAAAGTAGCTGAAAAATAAGAAAGAAGCTTAAGTTGCCAGAAGGAAGTGGAGAGAGCAATTTTTTTGCTGAATTAGGCTGAAAAAAGTATAAATGAGTACAAAAAATGTGGAATTAGCTGAAAAGGCTAAATTTAGCAAAAAAAATAGTAGCTGAAATGACTATCAGAAAGAATCTGAATGGAGCACAACAAGTTGAAATTAGCAGAAAGAAGTTAATTACGTAGGCCGAAAGTAGCATAAACTACCACAAAAACTTGAATTAATCTGCAAACAGCTGAAATTAGCTAATAAAATGAAAAAAGCTAGTTGAACAGGTAGAACAAGCTTAAAACTGTTGATGTTCCACTCAAAATTGAGGGTGTTGAGATTTGTAGAGTGAGTGAGGTGAAGTTTTTGGGTGTTATCATTGATGACAAACTGACATGGAAACAACACATAAATTCTGTAAGAATAAAAATAGCTAAATCGATTGCAGTACTATACAAGGTCAGAGACCTATTGAATGATAAAGCTCTGTATTTGTTGTATAACACAATCATTGTTCCACACTTAATCTATTGTATTGATGTTTGGGGGAAAGCGTGTAAAACAATCACAAAGCCTATTTTTGTATTACAGAAAAGAGCTGTAAGAATTATCACTAGAAAACATTACTGTCATCCATCCAGTACATTATTTTATCAACTGAAATTATTGAAGTTCCATGATTTGGTTGATTATAATATTTTATCAATTATGTATAGGGCTCAGAATAACGAATTACCTTTAAATATCCAAATGAATTTTGTTAAAAGACAAAGTTGTTATAATCTTAAGGGGACAGAGATGTTTGTAAAACCACAATTCAGAACTAGTTTGAAGGGACGTTCTACCTCAATCCAGGGAATTAGATTATGGAATGGCTTGGAGAATGTAGTTAAAAATGCCAAGTCACTGTTTACATTTAAGAAAATGATCAAAAGGAATTTGTTGAAAAAATATATATGAATTAGCATAATGTGTATTGTATCAATTATTAGTTATGTATTAGTATTAGTATTAGAAAATTAGAAAGAGTTAGTCATTTTGTACTGCTGGTGAAAGATTATTATTGTTTAATCTGATTGTTTGAAAAAAGGGGCAGATATAATAAGATTTATTCTTCTTTCTGCTACCTTTCATTTTTTTACATTGTGTACGTATCATTAATGGGATTGTCTTGTATTGTGTTTCTTTTGTAAAAAAATGAACAAATTTAATAAACATAAACATAAACAAATTAGTAGAAGAAAGCAGAAAGAACAAGTGTGCCCAATTACCGTAGGTTGAAAGAAGCAGAAATGAGCACAAAAAGGTAGAAATTGTCTGGAAAAAGTTGAAAATAGCAACAACAACAAAAAACTGGAAAGAAACTTAAATTAACAGATGGAATTGGAGCGATACCATTGTTGTTGAATTAGGCTGAAAAAGGTTTAAATGAGCATAAAAATTGTGGAATTAGCTGAAAAGGTTAAAGTTAGCATAAAAACAGCAAAATACAGTATAGCTGAAAAGGCAGAAACAAGCTGAAAGGAGCAGAACAAAATGAAATTAGCAAAAATAAGTTAGAAGGAGGAGGTCCTGCCCCAAGTGGAGGAGTTTAAGTATCTCGGGATCTTGTTCACGAATGAGGGAAAACTGGAGCGTGAGATCGATAGGCGGATAGGTGCAGCGTCCGCAGTGAAGCGGGCGCTGTACCGGTCTGTCGTGGTGAAGAGAGAGCTGAGTCAAAAGGCAAAGCTCTCAATTTACCGATCGATCTACGTTCCCACCCTCATCTATGGTCATGAGCTTTGGGTTGTGACCGAAAGAACAAGATCTCGGATACAAGCGGCTGAAATGAGTTTTCTCCGCAGGGTGGCTGGACTCTCCCTTAGAGATAGGGTGAGAAGCTCAGTCATCCGGGAGGGACTCGGAGTAGAGCCGCTGCTTCTCCACATCGAGAGGAGCCAGTTGAGGTGGCTCGGGCATCTGGTTAGGATGCCTCCTGGACGCCTCCCTGGTGAGGTGTTCCGGGCATGTCCCACCGGGAGGAGACCCAGAGGAAGACCCAGGACGCGCTGGAGGGACTATGTTTCTCGGCTGGCCTGGGAACGCCTTGGGATTCCCCCGGAGGAGCTGCTCCAAGTGGCTGGGGAGAGGGAAGTCTGGGCCTCCCTACTTAGGCTGCTACCCCGCGACCCGACCCCGGATAAGCGGAAGAAGATGGATGGATGGATGGAAGTTAGAAGAAGCACAAAAATGTTGTAGTTAGCAGAAAGAACCAGAAAGGAGCACAAAACAACTGAAAAATAGCTGAAATTAGACAAAAAAATAAATAAATAAATATATATATATATTCATTCATTCATTCAACCTTTATTTATACAGCCTCATTTACAAGAGGGACCTGTCTCACTCACACCAAACAACCATCCACTCTCACACCTAGGGTCAATTTAGAGTCACCAATCAGCCTAACAAGCATGTTTTTTGGTCTGTGGGAGGAAACCGGAGTACCCGGAGGAAACCCACGCATGCACGGGGAGAACATGCAAACTCCACCCAGAAAGGCCCCGGACCGGGATTTGAACCGGCAACCTTCTCGCTGAGAGGCAGCAGCTCTACCAGTTGTGCCACCGTGCTGCCCATATATATATATATATATATATATATATATATATATATATATATATATATATATATATATATATTTTTTTTTTTTACATTTACACAAGGAAGCTGAAAGAAGCTGAACCAGAACAAAATGTGAAAGGAGCAGTAAAAAGTCAAACAGATCTAAAGATCTTAAGGATGTAAAATGAGCTAATTAATTTTCTAAGAGGAAAAAATGGTAGAAAAGGCTAAATATTTCATCAAGTTAAAAAGTTGCACCAATACCAAAAGCCATAGTAAGATTGTTCTGAAAGAGCTGAATGGTTTGATAAATGATTTGTTGAAATAGCTTGAAAACTGTGGGATGAAAACCACGTCGAAAAATGTACAGAAGAAAAATTCGTTCAACCTTTATTTAGGGCAGATTAATCCCATTGAGCCTCGAGGACTCATTTACAAGAGAGACCTGGTAAAAATGGATCACAACAGTGTGAATGCTATCCATTTATTAGAAGGAGGGGTATGGGTGTTGCCAGATAAACTACAATTAGTGTACTGTATATGTACAATAGTTTTGGGGTAGGCACTAGGCACACAATGGGATAAAACATTTCTATGAAAATCCCAAATACATAATAGTTTTGGTATTTTTGTTCACTGGAAATAAATAACTTTTATACATGTGAACTCCAACCTATTATTAGAAAATCTAATGAAACTTGGGCTTGGCAAGCACGCAAATGACAACACACCTCGACTTGTAAGACAAGTTTTTTAAATCATGAATCCTGTAGAAGTATCATCAGCAGTGTAATAAAATTCCTACTGCATTCCCAACTAATCTGAACTCAAAATAGATTAACAAAAATAAAGTTTTAATTTATCGAAAGGTATTTTTTTATTGAACTTATTTTATTTTTGACCCTTATAAATTTCTCACAAAACTTTTTGAGCCACCCTTATATTTATGTACATCTATTAAAGCATTGATTTAAAAAAAATACATTTCAACAAAATAATCAAATTCCTAGAACCCTGGCCTAACGATATGAAAGAAACACAGCTCCCTGGCCCCAGTGGTATTAGAAAACACAGTAGCGAGACAAACCGGCCCTTATGAGCTTTACGAGGCTTAAGAAGCACTCGAAAAACATCACTCCATCACAGGCAGGAGGGAGGGACTGAGGAACCATGAAGCAGAAATTAAAGGGTGAGAAAAAGACGAAACGTATGAGAGGATGAGTCAGGCTCAAACGTAGACGCAGGTATGGGACATGGCGCGAGCAGAGATCGTTCAGATTTATTTCAATGAGTGCGTGTGTGTGTGTGAAAGCACAAGGCGCGCCTCTGTTTGGTTGCGTATGTGACCAGACTGTGTGTTTTTATGTCTGCGCGTGTCATTGTTTGTGCGACTACTTGTCTGTCAGAACATCTGTGTGTGTGTGTGCGTGCACAGAGGTGTTTGTACGTATGGCGGTGTGGTGGGGATGAGGGGCAGCGAGCAGGGGAAGCAGAGACATGATATAAATAATAGCAGGGGGCTTTAATATGTATGAGGCATCCGGGCAGTGGTCCACAACACACTCTCAGCCCTCACTGACTGATGGGAGAGGAGAGAGGGAGGGAGGAGGGGGGAGAGGGGGCTGCATACTAACCATTGGCAGATCAATTCTCCCCTCTCTTGATCTCCCATGCTTCCTCCTTTCTCTTTACCCTATTTATCCTTTTTTCTTCTTCTGCTGGCCACCGCTCTTACTCCTTCATCCTTTTTCTTTATCCTGCCGCTCCATCTTCATTCTTCGTCTCTCCATCCTTTCTCCCCCCCCCCTCCAACTCATCCAACAGAATAAATCCAACAGATTTATTCCCTGAAGATCAGGTGGGAGGAAATCCCCCCCCCCCCTTCAAAAAAAAAAAAAAAAAAGAGATACCTGTATGCACCGGGGGTGAGCGACAACAGTGCCCTTGGTCAAGGTGCCTGACCTGGGCTAAGCCGGTTAAGCAACCCCCAACCGTCGGGGGAGCGGCCCAGGGTGTAAGCCAGGGCAGAGGGGTCAGACGGGTGGGGGCGCAGCAGAGCAGGGTCAACCCCCAGGGCAACATGCCCTCTAAAACAAACCAGCAGTTATACTTTTCCACTCAGAGCATCGTTTGTTTGCCTGTCCTTCCCCATCTCCCCTGCGGCCCACCCCCTCCACTTACTAACAAAGCACACCGAAGTGTTCCTGTCCTCTCGCTTTTCCTTTCTCTCTTTTTCCATGTTTTTCTTCCTCTTTATATTCCCTCTAATATAATCCCCACATCACAGTCTGTCTACCCTTTCTGTCTGTCTCTCCCTCTGATCGTAAACCCACTCTTTTCCTCGCCCGCTTCCATCGTTTTCCCCCTTTTTATTTATTTTTAAAGGCAGGTAGTCACAGTGTTGTGTGCTCAAGGTTTTGAATGTAATCTTCGATCATAAATAATTTCATTAGAATGCTGGTGGCTCGGGCCCTGTTCGAGTAGACGTGATGGGTTAGGCCATCTGCTCAGCTGATAAGAACAGCTCTGTTTTATTAGCATCTCCACCAAAGCCTCGGCTGCCTTGTTTACCGAGGCGATCCCTAGGCGAATTTCATTCCTACCGCACATTTAGGCACTATTTACACACTCACTGTCTCACACTGTGCGTCCCTTATTCCCCTGCTTTATTTTCTTTCTATCTGTTAATTGTCTTTCTGGTTGCTTCTTTTACGCCCTTCTTTTTGTGCTCTTTTTTTTCCCCAACTGCCACCAGTCTTACTCGTTAGGTTTTTGGACTCGCACTGAAAAAAATTGAGTGTGGATGTGAGCAGTTTGATTGTTTTTATTTATTTATTTATTTTTATTTATGTGGAAACTCCTATCTACACGAGCTGTGAGGGGATCCCAGCAGTGGAGTCTGAGCTCTGTAGGCCGTAGGCTACACTTTGCTTGATGTGCTACTTCATTGCGGTATACAGGGGTAAGGAGATACCGCATGGAGCCAGCAAAAACTGTAAAAAGTGAGTTTTTGTTTGTGCTACAAACTCTCAAGTCCTTGTTCTGGTTTTTGGTGCACCCCTGTGGGTTTATCTTCTTGTCTTGTAGTTGTGATTTATGGATTTGCTGTTGATACAGATGTAAGAAAGACGGTTTTGCTTTGAGATTACCAGTGACTGAAAAGTAACACGATGTCAATGATGGGACTCATTTTGTTGCTTTTGTGAGTATTGAGAAATTTAGCTCAGAGTCGATACAATGTTCTGTAATTTGGGTGTCTAAAATTAAACCATAAATAAAGATGTAGTTTGATGATCTTGTTGTTTATGAGGAATTATTTCTTGTTTAAACTAATGAATATCAGGAAGAAACGGGTCAAGTCCATCCGTTATATTTTACCCGTTTCTTCCTTTTCAAGTCGTGGAGGTCACTGGTGCCCATGACCAGCTATCATGTATGAGAGGTGGGGTACATACTGGACAGGTCCAGGTCCATCACAGAGACAAACAATACAAACAACCATTCACACTCTCACTCACACTTAGGGATAATTTAAAGTTACCAATCAGCCTAACATGCATGTTTTTGCTCTGTGGGAGAAAACTGCAGAACCCGGAGAAAACCCACGCATGCAGAGAGGACATGCAAACTCCACCCAGAAAAGTCCCAGGCTGGGATTTGAACCAGCGACCTTCTTGCTGAGAGGCAACTACTCTACCAGCTGAGCCACTGAACCACGTTTGGTAACGTCTTGAAGCGTAATTCAAACTCTTGTATTTTCAGTCTAATCTAATTAGGGCTCAGTTTACACAACATTGTTTTTAAATGAAACCGTAATATTTCTGGAGATTTTTGTTCGTTTGAGCGCACGATAGCAGTGGTCATTTTCTGACACCAAAGCTTTTTGAATCAAGGTCTCAGAGTGGAGAATTTTAGAAATGCTTGGCATCGATGTGAAACTGGGCACTACTGGTGGCTGCAGTCAATTGTTTCTCTGTGTTTAGTAGATGAACAGTGACAATGGTGGATAGCAAAGTGCTGTTTGTGCTGATCTCCCTTTTTTATTGTGTAGGAGCAACCCGACCTCATCCTTGGTCCAAACTTACATACCTGTAATTTCCAGTTTGGATGCTTTCATGGTCGTGACTGTGTTGTAACTGAACTAAAAATATACAGCGCCATCTGGTGACCTGGCATGAAAATAATAATAATAATAATTTTATTTAAAAGCGCCTTTCAGGACACCCAAGGACACTTATAACAGACCCAAGCTCAGCAGTACCATGTAAATATGTGACGTTTTCTACCACCAACATTGGAAAAATGCTGTTTCCAGAGATCAATCGCATGTAACCAGGGCGTGAATTTATTAATTTTTGGGGGGATAAACTTTGAAATAAACACCAACTATCAGTCAAATCTTTAAACAAGTTTACTTTTCCAGATAAGAACTTGTTAAACCAGCCTAGCACAGTTAGTATGGGTAAAAACAATTGAATTAAAAATACCTAATGTCTGTAATGAAAATTTCTGAATAAACAGGTAGGAACAATCCACTTGTTGCATATTATGAAGAGTGATAATCTGGGTCAGTACAGAAACAACATATCAAAAATGAACAGTTTAGGTGCAACACAGTGTTCCAAAATAACATATAGGATAAGCAAAAAGTATGCAGCATAATAAGTGTTTATCTTTCTGAATGTTTCTTGGTGGGTAAAACAGACACGATGCCGCTGACCAACAACCAAACCAATGTTCAGTATTACACTACATAAAACACTTGATTCCAGATCACACGGTTATTTTCATGGAACTCTGTGGGTGTTAAGAAGAACAGCATCAACTGGCTGTTCCACTGGAACTGCTACAGCCATTGCATTGCAACGCAAAAATAACTGGAGTACAAGTTAAGAAAATAGCATGAAAACTCTATAATAAAAGTTTTGGTGCTGCCGCTGTTTAGAACAGCAGCAATCCACTTTGATCTTGGCTGCACTCAAACTAACCAGTCACGTTGTTCACAGATCTATCTACAGGTAAGATTTGTTCATAACATTTCCTCTGACAAGAGTTCAACTTTAAAAAAATAACCAAACTGTTGCCACGACTGCCTCCTGATTGCCCACATTTGAGTCCTCCAGCCACAGTTTCTGACACAAAATCCCTAAATCAGTAAGTTTTCACATAAAATTAGTCAATTACTTCTTTAAATAAATATTTATTCCCTCTCCGCTCTCATGCTGCACCAATCCCTCATCCTCCTCTTATCACACGCACCTCCTCTCCTTTTCCTTCCGCACTCTCTGGCTGTCTCTATCTATCTTCCCATCCCCCTTGGTGTTTCCCCCGCCACTCCCCCCACCCACCACCACCCTTCCCTACAATCAATGTGGCTTTTAAGATGCTTATCGATTTGTTCCCCTAGACAGGCCCAGCGCGCTGGGGCGACACTTTGATTGCTGGGCCAGTAATTACTGTTATTATTTATGCATCTGGGCAAAATGGCAGGACTTAACATTCACAGTACAAGAGGCCACAGGCAATCAACAGAGGTTAGCACCTGGAGCGGAGGGGAGGGAGGTGGGAAGGAGTAAAGGAGAGATGCATTGTCCCCTGCGAGAGCCACACTCCAGAGCTCAATGCAGCTGAAGATATTCACACACACACACACACACACACACACACACACTCCTGAGAGAGACTATGAAAGCATGGGCAGAAGACAGGCGCATGTGTGCAAATACACTTGTATACTGTACAAGGAAATACTCGTGTGTTTGTGTGAAAGGGAGCAAGATGAGGTAACCCTACCTGTGAGAGGCCCAGGTAGATAGAAACTGTCTCTGAGATGTAGAGGAAGCGTCCCTCATGGCTGACCACAAACACAAAGCCATCTAGAGACTGCACACACACATTTGCACACACAAACACGCACACAAAGGTAAACAGAAACAAGACAGACAAATTAGAGCAATTAACATGTATCGAACAAATTGCAACCAGCTAGAGAACAAACAACACGTCACCCTTCGGCCTCTTGTCTCAATTCACAAGTGCACTTTACGCACTTGAACACAAGCTGCAGCTACACACAACAGCTGCTTTGTCGAACGACAACAACAACACGGAGACGCAACGCGTGCACACGTCCACACACGGACACGCGTGAACACGCCGAACAAAGAGAGGCAGGGCTGTTTCAATTGGCTGCAATAAAGTCGGAGACAAAGCCTCAGCCTCGCACGCTCGTAAACACACAGCAGACACAGATAAATCCAGAGTCATTACGGGCGGCGCTGAGTCTAATGAGAAGTGAAAGATATACAGACAGTCCATTTAGAGGGGGACTGCTTCAGAGAACAATATTAATCGTCATAACAGGCGTCCAGGAGTGAGTCGACGCAGCTTCACAGACGCTCCAGGACCGGGGGCCACTTGGAGCTGTGGGGAGATGACGGGAAAAAAAAGTGCTATTTTGGAGGCCCGGCCAGGCCCCGATGCTTAAAGTGGCTGTGGTAATTTATGCAACTGACACATCCAGTATGCAAATGACCGGACCTGGGTGGGGGGCGTCATGTGTCGCAGCGAGGGGAGAAACCAGCCGTCTGAATGTCGGAGAACTAAAGTGCAATTATCGGGCTATTACAGAGGGAGGATGGCTGGGAGGGGTTTGGCGGTGGGGAGAATCATACAGTTTTTCGGGAGCGTTAATTTGATTTCTATCAGCACCGCTCACCCAGCTTTTCCTTTCCTCCTTAAAATGCCGGAGGACCGGAGACACACGTGGCGTTTCTTTGTTTTAACACAACCTTTCTCACTTCCGAATTTTGTTTTTTTGTTTTTTTTTGGTCTCCCTCCAACCCTCAACACTCCTCCTGGTCAAAATCTGCAGGGCTACTTTTCTGTGCGCCTCCTCTGAGCCTTTGTACTGCGTTTCATCACTCCTGCAACTCCCCTTCCTCAGAAAAGCCCCTCAGGCTCCATTCATCTGCCAGCCCAAACGGGAGGCTTTCTATGGCAACAACAGTGTCCGAGCATCTGAGCCTCATCGCATGTTTGCGTCTGTGTATACAAATGCGTTTGGGAGTTTGCCCGTGAATATATAATTGAGGATTACATTAAAGCACCGTCGTCCAAACATGCCACACGTTTTATAGTTTGGGCGTTTTACACACAGAAGCCCAAGATGTTTGTCTATGCTGTGGGAAAATAAGGCTGGAAGAAGGCCTCCTGGATAAACTGATGAAAAAGGGACATAAAAGGGTAAAAATAATAATAATAAAATAAACAGTGTGGGTGTTGTTACCTGCAGGAGGTGAGCTCCTAAGTGCTGCTCAAACAAGTCAGTGGCCAGAGAATGAGCTGATCGTCGAACTGCAGAGAAAAACAGGAGATAATCAATAACTTGTTGATTTTGGCTGTAAAACAGTTTATTTTATTTTTAGTATTCTTGCTTTTCTAAATCGACTTTCTCTTTGTGTGTAAAAAAAAAAAAGGCACAGGTTTTATTGACCATTAAGTACCGGTATCCCATGACAGTGAGAAAGCAAGACTGTGCGAATTAGCCACAATTTATTACTTATTCAATTAAATCAACCTGTGTTTTTCCTTCTGTGCATTTCATCATGTATGTTCATGAAAGAAAAACAATAATAATGCAGTTCAGGTTAAGGTTTTACAGTGATGATTAGATGTCTCAGTGAAGATAAGGTGAGTTTGTGTGGGTAATTCCATGCACAAAGGCACTTCGGGGTGTTTTTAAAATGCATTAAGAGCTTAAACTCAATTAAAAATGAAAAACAAAACAAGTTATGATTTTACACTGAGTTAAAAGCAACGATTGGCGTGCTTTAGAAACTTTATTAGCATCCAACCTAAAATAAATTGCACATTTAGTTGACTAAAAGTAATAAATTCAGTTTTGAATATGTTTAGGGATGTTAAAGATTTTGTGAACTTCAAAAAGATACTTCTGTAATCTGAGAGCGAAATTAAAATAAGAAAATTTGCTTAGTTTTAACCCTCCCCTGATATCGCTGTTTTAAAACTAAAGACTCAGGGGGTCATTTTGACCCTAGGACAGCAGGAGTGTTCATCCTCCAAACACCAAATTATCATATTCAGTCCCCACAGAACTCAAAACCTTCAGAAATAGTAATATTTCAAACAATTCTGTATTTGTTTAAATAAATAAATAAATATTGTGTGAGTTACAGAATTTAAAGTAGGAACAAAGAAAATAACATCTAAAAAAAGTCTTTGTCCAGAGGGCATGGGGTATGTCAAAGTTCACATTCATACACACATAACACAATACTTACCCGCTTTACACAAATTAAGATTAACATCCAGCTCAGCTTCCAATGCCCACTCAATACATTAAAGTTAAACTTTAGCACTTTTGTTTGTTTCTTCGTTAGTATTTCACATTCATTGTTCATCACGACTGGTGCCAAAGATGTTCAAGACTCATCAGAAATATGTAGATAATTGGTGGTACTTCTTAAAAATACAAGGGCTATGATGTAAACTTGGATGCTGAAGGCCAGGAGTGGCTTTTGGAACATTTTTCCTAATTTGTTTCTAGTTTTTGGTGTTTCTAAATCAACATTTAAACCTTGTGGTAGTCTGGTTCCTGTTGTTTTAGGAAAATCTAGATAAAAATGAGTCTAATTTTTCTTTTTCTGCTGATGAGTATGACTTTTAAACCAATCAGACATTGCTATTAATACTTAGTTTTAGGGATGCAAGATATTATCGGCATGGTATCGGACGATATTAACGTTACATTTCAATATCAGATATTCCATTAAAATAACTCGCCAATATAAAAGTTGCTGTTTTTGTATGACAACCCAGTGACAAGGATGCCTGCAGCGGCAACACAACGTGATGACGTCACACATGCTTACCTGATCTCACGACGGAGAGGAATATTCAAAATGTCTGCAGTGTAGAAGTTTTATTTTTTGTTGAGCATGTCGTATTCCAAAGATTTATGAACTACACGCCTCGCTACATCGTCCCCAGTCAGATATTTTTCCGACGTAGACTTACGCGAGTTACAAGCCGTCATTTCTGACATCATTGAGAAGCTAATAGCCGATAGCACTTGCGTGAGTTTTACCCCGTTAGCATGATTAGTCTTACGGCACAATGGATGGACAAAAACTTTGAACTTAAAAAGTCTGTCCTTCATGCACAGGAGTGCAGAGGATCCCACACTGCAGCTAGGAACCTGGAACAAGTCTTCACAAGTGAGACCGCATCGCAGGTGACTAATGCTAATAAATAACATTTAACACATTTAATTTAATATAAGTTAAAGTGCTATGCATATCATATGGCTGTTACTGAAAATATGTCACCAACTCTTACAGCTGTTACACCATTTTCATAGTAAATAAGCCTAAATAAGAGGGTTACGCTCTGACAAAGAAAAGTATATAAAATATCAGTGTCTGTTATGGGCTAAATAAGTTTTAATATATCAGCTGAAAATCCAATATTGTGCATCCCTACTTACGGTAGTTTGACCCAAGTGAGCGGTTTCATTTAGTCAAAGTCAAAGTCAAAGTCAACTTTATTGTCAGATCTGCAATATGTACTGTACAGGACATACACAGGACCGAAATTGCGTTCCATTTAGGACCTTTACATCAAACTGGTTGATTCCTTATTACTTTCTTCATCATACACCATCATAGGGCTGTAGTGATACAATAATCTCACGATACGATACACGATATTCTGCTCATGATACGATATATATTGCGATATTCGGCAAACGATACAATTCAATACTCTTGCGATTTTCTGAAAGATTTTGGAGGGACAGAGTGATTTTGGTGACATTTTGAGACTGTTATAGACTTGGATTGAATTAATTTAACTGAAAAATTATTAAAAGCACCAACTACACAATACTTGGCTCTGGTTGGACATGGACACAGACTTAAAGTCTACAGCTGGATTCCCAAATTATTTCAGAAGAGACTTCCTTTTAATTTGTGTTAATTCAGAATTAATTAGCATAATAACTTTATTTGAAATGAGTAGTACAGTAACTCTTTAATGTACTAGTATATTTTTTCAGTAAGTCCTAGTAAGAACTATGGCAAAGTTGAAGATCATGTCAGAATGATTTGTTTAATATTTGTTTAGACGTTAGAAAACAGTTTGATCAGATATTCACTTCACTGGCGGCTCTGTTTTGTCTCTGTTCTCAAAACTGTCTGCTTCTTGCTTCTACATATTCCTAACTGATGTTCACCTGACGTCAACAAATCTCCTCCCATTCACTGGCCAATGAACCAATGAACGGAGAAGAAAACTATGACGTCACATCCTGTTAAAAGTTCCAGCTTCCTGGAACTAGGTAGTGCCTGAGAGGGTCTGAAATGAACGGACTTCTTCTCCCCAAGCTGTTGGACGAGTTGGTCAAGCGTCAAAGACCCCGTTCTATCAGCAAAGGTTTCTCAACATGCCCGTTGTGAAACCAATCCGAGTGCAAGCTCAGAATTTTGAATGAATTCTCCGTGGAGGATTCTTTATCTTGAAAACCAAACCGGAACCAGTCGCTACCTCGGGAGGTTGAGGCGGATTTCAGGCAAGCCGCTGGGAAATGAACACTGCAAGCCTGTGAAAAACGTAGCAGCCGGATGGACGATCCGTGCACGTAAGGCTATCTCATTTTACCGGAGCTGGGGACAGAGAATCTTCGCCAAAGGTAAAAGTCGTTGTTCATCACGGATGAAAAGCTTAGCTGATCCCGACCGAAGAGCGTGCTGAGTCTCTGGTTAACACGTTCAAGATAGTTCTCCTCATCTTTACTTCACCTCAATCTTTTTCCTCCATCTTATATCTCCTCTTATATTTCTTCGCCAGAACTAAGATAAGAGCCTGCAGATTACTTTATTTTAAGACCTCATAAATAATCTGTTGTTTCCTTGAAGGATACGTCGATTAGTGAAGTTACGGACGCGTGACTCTCAATTGTTGATGTTTGAATTTATAAGAAAAGTTGATTTAGACCAATCCACTGTATATATGTTTGATTAATGAGTTGTTTAAATAAATGATCGTACCCCTGGTGGATCGAATATAATTACATCTCAAACTCTATTTCAAAATCAGAACATCTTCTCGTCCCCCTTAACAACTCTCTGCTATCCCCCTCCCCTCAGGTCAAGAGTCTCGGTGTCATCCTCGACACCACTCTCTCCTTCACTTCACACATCAACAATATTACTCGGTCTGCCTATTTCCACCTCCGTAATATTAACCGTCTCCGTCCTTCTCTCACACCCCGCTCCACAGCCATCCTGGTGCACAGTCTTGTGACTTCCCGTATTGACTACTGCAACTCCCTTCTCTACGGCCTCCCCAACAAATCTCTCCACAAGTTACAGATGGTCCAGAACTCAGCTGCCCGTGTCATCACTCAAACCTCCTACTATAACCACATCACTCCTGTCCTGCAGCAGCTCCACTGGCTCCCGGTTAAATCACGCATCATCTTCAAAATTCTACTCCTCACGTTCAAATCTATCCACAACCTTGCCCCTCCTTATCTATCTGACCTCCTACAAATCTCCATCCCATCACGCTCTCTCAGATCCTCCTCTTCGCTACATCTCCATGTACCCTCTGCCCGCCTCTCCACCATGGGGAGCAGGGCCTTCACCTGCTCTGCCCCTCACCTCTGGAACGCTCTACCGCCAGACCTTCGAAACACCACCTCCCTTTCTCTGTTCAAGACTGCCCTGAAAACACATCTCTTTAGACTAGCTTATCATTAACT
>JBBPBX010003612.1:2646-24451 GCA_038048925.1 Garcialebias charrua
CAGGCTAAAGGGAGCGAAGGAGAGGGTCAGGCTAAAGGGAGAGGGTCAGGCTAAAGGGAGCGGGTCAGGCTAAAGGGAGCGGGTCAGGGAGAAGGTCAGGCTAAAGAGAACGGGTCAGGCTAACGCCAAAATTACACCACACGCGTCACGGCTCCGCCCCGCTCCGGTCCGACCTCCGCAGCAAATACGCACCCATTATAATCAATGACAGAATTTACACTGGCTCCGCACGGCGGCAGCGAGCTGCGGAGAGCGGACGGCAGTCCGTCAAAATTAGAAATTTTTCTATTTCTGCCGGACGCCGGAGCTGTGCGGAGGCACCAACAGGAAAAGGAACGAGCACAACTTCCGTATTTACAAAATAAAATCACCACGGGCGGACTAATCCTAGCTCTATACGGATTTATTTGTACAAAAATGCTGTCAAACTATCATTTATGACTACGCCTACAAACGCAATACAAGAAATAAATAAATAAATAAAGTATTTTATTCTGAAAATGTAATACCTCACTTCCTGTTGCTCAAACCATGTCCTGTCGCTCATTTACGAGAGAAGATCAAGGCAGCAGTCTCTACTGTTGTTCTCCTTCTTCCACCGAATGAATTGTTTTGTTCTGACTTCATTATTTATCACTTGATTTATCGCGCGATCCCGCAAATCCCGCGCATGCGTCTAGGAGCGGCGCATGCAGGCGGACCTGAGCTGAGCGGAGGCAGTGGAAACTGGAGTTTGAGACGCTCAGCTCCGACCTGCGGAGCGGAGCGGACCGCGTGTAGTGTAATTTTGGCGTAAAGGGAGCGGGTCAGCGGGGCCGCTGAACGTGACACATCTCACCACTGTCCTTTTGTCTGCATACATGTTCTCTATTAGTCTAACATGTCCTGCTTTCCTCGTACATGTCCATCCATGTTCATACACAAAACCATACTTTTACTATTACATTTTTTTCTTTTTCTCCTTTTGGCAGCTTTCTTCCTTGGGGGTTGCCATGGTGAAGAAACTAACACAAAGATTTGGCAATTGTTTTTAGGCTAGATGCCCTTTCTGATGTAACCACAGACAACTGAGCTACCACTATCCTCTGTGTGGAGCAGACGGCTGCCATCTAGGGTGCCCAGGGTAGTAGATGATGGGGCTTAATGGCCTTGCTCAAGAGCCCAGAGTCAGGCAAATGAGGGTGGATGCAGGTGTGGCTGTTTTGCATTTCCCAAACACATTTTGATGTTGTTCTGGTGAATCAAACCAGCAACTCCCACAATTACAAAATATAATCCTATAATTCATGTAAGGCTTTAGTGACGAAAATTCATGATGACAACTGGATTCTGCTGTTTGGGTTGGTGAAATCTGGATTGTCTACAAATGTGCATGGATGTGTCGAAGCTTGGCAGCACTCAGACTGAATTATGTGGAGCTGTGTCAGAGAGCTGGAGCAGGCTGTTATCAGGATTGTGGACTCTCTAGCAGCATACATGAAGGTGGGAATATCTTGGAGAAGCTGTCGACTTTGGCTTTGGCATAATGCCACATCCTGACCAAACGCGTTTTCAGCAGCAGGAGCGTCCAGTTTACATGCAAAGTCAATGGGGGACGCGCTTCCAGCCACGTCTTGGCGTCGGGCGTCACGTCACGTGCGTGTTGAGCGTGCTGGAAAAGCGTTTTCCGTGCACGTGAACCCGCTTCAGCCTCCAAGCACGCGTTGATCATTGCTGAAGTTTTCGCCGTTCAAACGTTCAAACGCCGTTCAACTCTGGTTGATCAGGGAGAGTCGGGGGGAGGAGAGAGGGGGAGAGTCCCTATGTGACGCGGAAACGAGGGGGCGCGCGCACTATGTGACGTATTGGGACACAGAAAAAACCCGCGGAGTCATGGACTATGGAAGAGAAACTCATTGTAGCTGTGTGTTCGCGACAAGTCCTTCACGACCAGTCAAGTCTGCTCTACAGAGACTGGCGGAGTGCAGTGAGGAACTCGGTGTACCGGTAAGCTCCTCCCACACCCCCCGCCGCCACACCGCCGCAGCTTCTCGTTCTGGTCAGGACACCACTGGGTCCAGTCCAGTGCGTCCACTTGCGTGCGTGACGAGCCTTTTTGCCTTTGAAAAGCTGTTTGGTCAGGACGTGCCATAAAGGATCTGGACTATGCTACGACTTCCCTTTAAAATTCAATGACTTCACCAGCTATATGTACATGTATCATGTCTATTTATGTTGCTATGCTATGGTAGTTTTTTTATGCCTCAAACTGTGCCCTGTCTATGACACGGTGTGAGAGATCTTTTTTAATGCCATCTCTCCTCATGTTTTCTTCCCTTTTCTCATCTAAGCAAAATATTATTCTGAATAAGAACAAGAGGACCGCACTTTTATAGTAGCAGCTTCGTGCACTCCACCCATCTTTCGGATGACTGTACGTACATGTTCTAGCTGTACCTCGGTGCAATGACAATAAAGTTTATTCTGATTCTGATAGCATTTTTGTCAGGTTGTCTTTGGGCTGATTTGGTGAGTAGTAAGCGGCCATTTTGCTATAACATTTGATTGTTATGCACTGATTATCGATTTTTTTAGACTGGTGGTCTTCCATTTTACATGTGTAAAGCTTAACTGCCTGGGAACTCAAGAGTAGACTGTTTGAAACACATCAGCAAGGTGCTACTTAATACGATAGATCCTGTTGGCAGGCCTCAGACTGACAAAGTCCTTTGGATGAAAGATTACTGGCTTTCTTTCAAAAAAGAAACTGTCCAGGAGACTATTTAACATTTTTGTGATAGTAAAATAAAATAAAAATAAAAAAATCCATATTCAATATGTTTTTCAATCAATAATTTCTGTACATGATGTTTTATGCCTTTCAATTAAAAGAAAAACTTGCTGAATTTCCAACTCATAAAATTATGGCTATGTGTGTGCTGCCCTCTGCTAGTGCAGGTTAGTCATTACAGCTCAGATCTCACCAATCTTATTTTTAAATGTAGTACACATCAAATAAACATTTGCAAAAAGTAAACGTTCTAATAGAATATAACTATTTTAAACACAAAAACAAGTAAAGGAGAGACTATTTCTAAGGATAAAAGCAAATACATTCTTATTTTATCGCAATAAATACGTTTATCAATGAAATAACTAATCAGATCTACTACAGAACATTTTGGAACAGCAATATTTGATTAAAAAAAGGACCATTTGATCCCTTAAAACAAAATACAAGTATTTTCTGTCACTTCCTGCTATCACGATTCCATTAACACAGCCCCTAACGTGAAGACCAAGCCTCCCTCTGAGGTTTCAACATGACAGTCTCCATGTGGCCTCGCCTCCCCTCACAGCTCCTGTGATATATAATCACTGACATACGGTCACAGGGAGATCCGTTCTGAGGGAACAAAGAGCACGAACCCTCAGCTGTACGTGAAGTTAAACACTGACAGGAAAACAATGATGAGGCTCAGCCTGCAAAGGCTCATAACATGTGAGTAAACTTTCAAATGAGGACTCTTTTACATCCTGTCCATGCGTTTCTTTTTAATGAAGTAAATCATGATGACAGAGAATACATCACTCATCAGTTTTATGTTTTATTCATAAAAGTAAATGTCAGTGGTAAAGACTCATGGTTGGGAAATCCCCAACTGTCATAAAGTTTTCAGTCAGGTTATCTTTTGATTTGCATGGTTGTTATGAGTTAATTTTTAATTGCCGAAAGTTAAAATCACAAACCAGGTTTACCTGAGGGATGTTTACACAACAGAAACACTCTTCAGTGTTCAGGATTGTGTATTTCCACCCCTCTTAATTCTGTTAAGACTGAAACTAGTTCGTGTTTTTTTAAGGCAGGAAGTCTCGCCATGTTCTTTTTTGACATGATGCGAACCACTGTGAGGCTCAAAAACCTGTCATGTTGCATGTTATAATGCTTTAATGGTTCTTACAGTGGCTCTAAAGCTTGTCTATTTAGTCGTCCTTGAAAGACCAAACTTTAAATCTTCATTAGACTATATGAGGGGAGACACAGAAGTTGTTTTGACTTTGGGCAGCTGTGGCTGAACGGTTAGAGCAGTCGTCCTCAAATGCAAGAGTTGGGGGTTCGAATCCACCAGCAGTCACTTGCCGAGGTGTCCCTGGGCAAGACACTGAACCCCTTGTTGCCTCTGATGTGTGTCCCATCAGTGTATGAATGTGATAAAGCTCTGATTAGTCTCTTTAGAATGATTCGCTCAATTAGCTTTGTATAGAGTGCAGTAATGGGTAAATGAGGCACAGATTGCAGTGTAAAGCGCTTTGAGTATCTTCACAAGATAGAAAGGCGCTATATACTGTAAGTACAGTCTATTTACCATTTAAAATGCTCAGACAGCAAAACTCTGCCTTGAAATAAATGTATGTCATTCTGCTTTACAAAGTGGCAAAAGAAAATCTCTCAGTAACAAAATATATATATAAAAAAATACAACTTTAACAAAGTCCTGGTTGTTAAAATCCACAGAAAACTAAATATCAAGTATTTGATGGACTTACATAACATGCTGCCTTTCATATTAAAGTTTTTGTCAAATACATATATTTTAGTAAAACCTTAAAAATCCAATCAAATTTTTTTTTGTTTAGAACTTTTAAGAAAAAATTGTGGCTGGCCAAAGTGCTGCACACAAAAGCAACAAATTGTTTAAGAAATAAAACTATTATATACATAGCAAGACTACATAAGTAAATAAACAAACAAACAAAAACATTAATGACTCCTTAAAGCCAGTGAGTATGTGTTTTTAAGATGAGACCTAAAAACACAGATAATTTAGATCTGCTTTACATGAATGGGCAGCTGGTTCCACAATTTAGGAGCTCCAACTGAAAAGGTCCGATCACCCTTGAACCAGCCTGGACCTTAAGAAAACTAACTATCCAATCACCTACGTGGATCAGTCTGGACCTTGGGATAACTAAATCCAATAATCTAAAAAGGTTAAGTCTGGTCCTCCCTTATCATTAAATCTAAGGAAGGGCTGCTGGAGGTCAGGAGCCTGTCTATTCAGAGCCTTAAAGGTTATCAATAAAACTTTAAAATTAATTCTGAAGCAAACAGGGAGTCAATAAAGGGAAACAGCACCGAAGAGATAGGATGTTTCTTTTGTTGTGGTAAAAGATGAGCTGTATCATTTTGAACTAACTGAGAGCCCTGAGAAGCTGCCGTGGCTAACACCCACATTTAGAGAGTTACAGTAATCCAGCCAAACTTTACTTTTACCAAAAATAATTGACTGGGCTTCAAATGAACAGAGATCTATCTGGGTGTCATCTGTATGGGAGTGTCGTCTGTGAAATTGGTGAAATGAGATATTAAAATTTCTGAAGATAGAGCCTAAGGGGCATGTAGACAGAAATAAATTGGACCAAGAACAGATCCTTGAGGAACACCACAATAGGACAGCATGGGAGTGCAGTCAGTAGAGCTGTTGCCTCTCAGTGAGAAGGTTACCAGATTAAATCCCAGCTGGGGCCTTTCTGGGTGGAGTTTGCATGTTCTTTCCGCACATGCATGGGCTTTCTCCAGGTACTCCGGTTTCCTCCCACAGACAAAAACGAGCATGTTAGACTGATTGGGAACTGTAAATTGTCCCTAGGTGTGAGTGAGAGAATGAATGATTGTCTCATTTGTCTCCATGTGTCCCTTGCAACTTGTCTGTATCACAGAGCAGACAGCGTCCCCACTAACTCAGGAGCCAGACAGAAGGAGAAATATAACACAAGACAGGCTCTAGAGAAATGTGGATATCCTAACTGGGCCTTCCTGAAAGCAGAGAAGAAACCCAAACAGGACTCCAGTCAGCCATCAGGTGAAAAGAAGGAACCCAGAACCAGACCAGTGGTCACTCTTTCAGGGATGAAGATGTTCACATCCTTGATAGAGAGGAACGATGGTTTGAGAGAGGAGTAAAGGAGGCCATCTTTGTGAAAAGAAACCGTCCATCATTAAACAGAGGTGGAGGCCTCCGGGTTCAACTGTCCCCCTCTTACAATGCTGTTATTGCTAGTATCACTTAAGGCTGGTTTATACTTCTTGTCGCACGTCTTTTACCCCCCGTTGAGTGAAAAAAAGTTGCGCAACTTCCGTCTGCACTCCCGCTGCGATCCCCCGGTGACAGCCGTCCTATACATTGCCCCCAGTCAGCACTGCGAGGCGCGGAGGATGCAGCTCGGAGCGTGTGATTGGTTCAAAGTTTGTGGGCGTTTTTTGTTTGGATGTCAATATATGGTGTATCATACCGCTACCCGCTACTCTTCCAGAAGCCGGGTTTTGTTTTTACTTTGACATGGATAGTTCTGAAGAGAAACTCGCCAACGTATGCAGTGGGAGGGAAGAGGGAGGGATTACTATAATGTATCCTCCACATCTTTTCCAAGTATAAACACTCAATGCGGTCGGTGACACACACACAATTACGTCATCGCTGGTCCGCAGCCGCACGTCTTGCATGAAGTATAAACAAAGCTTTAGCCCTCTGTGAATAGCAAACAACCATCAGGGTGCTAATGATCCATCGTTAGGCTGATGGTCATCATTGATCATGTGAGCAGCTGGTTTTGGCTGTCAGCAGCCAACTGGTTGATCCACTGTGAGAGGGTGCTATTTATAAGACTGAACTGAATACAGCATCTCAGACTGAGGAAGTCTTTCGGACAAAAGACAAAACATTTTTACTTTTTTTGTTTTGTTTTGTTTTGTTTTTTGAATGTCCAGAGGACCAGACTTAGCTTTTTTAGATTTTTCTACCTGGATTATTGAGCATGCATCAGGGTACTGTAATTATAGATTGTGTTAGCTAGTGAATCACCTGTCATTGTTAAGCATGTCTGTGCCTGTCTGTCAGCAAAACGTCTTGTAAATCACTGGACAGATTTTAATAAAATTCAAAGTAATGGATGGATTTACTTTACTCACCACTGTAACGGTTGGACAGTTGACTCGGTTAAATGAATAACCGTTACAGTTGTCGATTTTATTCAAGATGGCTGTGACTTAAGCAAGCACAAAAATGGCTATTACTCTGTCACTTTATTAACATTCAACTAAATTTTGGTGTGGTGGTAGTTGAGACTGATCCCTAACACCTATTTCAAGCACAATAGCTCATTTGACATCTTGCAATATTGTACCCCTTTCATTTTAGCCCACTTCAATTGTGGTGTTCCATCCATCCATCCATCCATCCATCCATCCATCCATTATCTTTACCCGCTTCTTCCTTTTTGGGTTGCGGGGGTCACTGGTACCCATATCTACAGTAAGCAATCACTGTGCGAGAGGTGGGGGACGTTTCTACTTTTTTGTTTTGTTTTGCTTTGTTTTTTGAATGTCCAGAGGACCAGACTTAGCTTTTTAAGACAATCTATAATTGTTGTTAGCTCCTAAATGCACTGAAATGCATTGTAGAAATTTAGTTTTAATATATTTTGACCACTAAAAAGTGTCCTTTTTTCAATTACAGGTCTGCTGTTATCTTCAATACCACAAAAGGCTACATCACGCTTACCGGTAGTTGATGTTAGCCCAAGAAATAACTCTGATAATTCTGCTAAACTCGGAAAATCGGCTTCATCTAACATCACTGGAGCTCTACAATCCTCCACTTCAGCTAGAACTGAGAATAGCCTGTCAGTGGTTTCTTTGTCTTCACTGTCATCATCACCGTCTGTCACAGGGCTTCAGACAACAGGAGATACAACTATCACACATACTGGTCACAGTACCAGCAATATCCAAACAGACAGGACCACCGACACCAGTGACGTAACCAATATCACCAACTCTACTGCTAGCATTATTATCAGCACCACAGACTCAGAAACAACCAGTTCCAATATCATCTCTACCACTGAAACTGGCTTTTCCACCAGTGACAGAATCTCACAAACAACAGACTTAACTGGTACCACTAACATTATCTCTACTAGTTTTCCAACAAGTAACACAGCTTCACCAACAACCAGCTCAACTGGTACCACCAACATTGTCTCTACCACTGCAACTACAACCAGCTCCACTGGTACCATCATTATCTCAACCACCACAACCAGCAGCACCACGCGGCAACATGACAGACTGAATCCAAAGGCTCTTAGTGCAGGTAAGCAACACAAACAACATCTAGTATTGCTGCAGTTCACTGATGAATACAAAGAGTGCACAGAAACCAGGCTAAGTACTGTTAGCAATGCTAGCAAATACAGTACAAGGATTTTCCTGTCAATTTATGCATACAAACTTTATAGCAACATGTTTCCTTAGGGGCGGTACAGTATTATTTCTTCAGCTGATTTATTAGGATTTATAGGAAAAAGAAATGAAAGTATGTTTCTTTTTGCTGCTATGGAAGATTTTCATGTACAAAGCCATTTAGGATTTTAAAGTTGGAGTTGATAAAGATTCTGACTTTTCAAGTTGAGATTCTGAGTGCGGGGGGATTTCAGATTTTTTTCCCCCAATCTGAAACTCTGAAATTCTGATCTTTGAGTAGGCCACAAAAAAGTGATGTAATTATATAAATGGATGTTTAGTTTTTAATCTTTAATTTTGGCATTTTAAACAATTTTCATAGTTGTTTTTTTTTCTTCTATATGAATAAAAAAAAATGTACCAAAAGTTTGTCTAAGAATCACTTTAAAATCTTCATAGCATTTATTCTACAAGTTAGCATTTATGTTACATTTTATGTATCGGGATTTATGCTAATAGCTAGTACTTTTGCTAACTTGTAGTCAGGACAATCATTTTGAGCCAAAACATACTAATATCTAATTGTAATTGATATGATGTTTTTTGTTTTTATCATAAAATAGCATTTTAGTTATAAAGTAGCTGTAAATTAGCTCTAAACATTCAATAAACCAAAGGAGTTACTACTTTTTAAAGTATTTTCTGGAAATAGTTATTTAAAATCTTATTCAAATTCAACACAAAAAATAAAACGTTGAAAAATATCAAAAAGTTTAGGTTCATTTTCTTGATTAGTCTTTGTTATTATTATTTTTTATTTATTTTTATTTATTTTTACAAATTTTCACTGTAAATTACCCACAAGTTTATTGAACATTTAAAACCAAAGGAGCACACCAACAACCTATGCCATTGCATCACATCCTCCATCTGTCTCACTTCAAACACTTTAAGTTCAGGGACTTAAGGGACTAAGTAATACTTATTGTGAATCAATTTCAACTGTTGCTGTGCAAATGGAACACACAACAGGTGGAATGAGAGGCAATTAGCAAGACAACCCCTATTAAAGAGTGATTCTGCAGGTGGTGACCACAAGTCTTTTCTCTGTTCTCACCCTTTCTGGTTGAACTTTTAGTCACTTTTTCATTTTGTTAGTGCTCTCATGCATAGAAGTATCATGAGGCATTTTTTACAACCCACTGAAGTTGTTCAAGTAGTGCAGCTAATCCAAGATTGAACATCAATGTTAGCGGGGGCAAGAAGATTTGCTGTGTCTCTCAGCACAGTGTCTAGGGCATGGAATAGGTTCTAGGAGACAGGCCAGTACACTAGGAGACATGGAGGGGGCCGTAGGAGGGCTACAACCCAGCAGTGGGACCACTACCTCATCCTTTGTGCAAGGAGGAGCAGGAGGTCCATTGCCAGGGCCCTACAAAATGACCTCCAGCAGGCCACTAATGTGCACGTTTCCACTCAAACTGTCAGAAATAAACTCTATGAGGGTGGTATGAGGGCCTGACAACCACATATAGGGCCTGTGCTTACAGCCCAACACTGTGCAGGACGATTGGCGTTTGCTAGGGAACACTACATTTGGCAGATTCACCATTGGCGCCCTGTGCTCTTCACAGACGAAAGCTGGTTCACACTGAGCACATGTGACAGACGTGACAGAATCTGGAGACACCATGGAGAACTCGTGGTGGATCAGTCATGGTGTGGCGAGTCATTTATTTGGATGGCCGCACAACCCTCCATGTGCTAGCCAGAGGTGCCCTGACTGCCATAAGGTACCGGGATGAGATCCTCAGACCCATTGTGAGACCATATGCTGGTGCAGTGGGCCCATGGGTTCCTTCTTATTCATGACAGTGCTAGGCTGAAGTGTGTCAGCAGTTCTTGCATGATGAGGGCATTGATGTTATGGACTCCCTGCCCATTCCCCAGACCTGAATCTAATTGAGCACATCTGCGACATCATGTTTTGGTCAATCCACCAAGGCCACACCGTACCACAGACTGTTCAGGAGCTAAGTGATGCTCTAATCCAGGTCTGGGAAGAGATCCCTCTGGAGAACATCCCCGTCTCATCAGGAGCATGCCCAAGTGTTGTTGGGAGATTATACAGGTACTTGGAGGCCACATACACTACTGAGCCTCATTTAGACTTGTCTTGAGGAATATTCACTCACGTTAAATCAGCATGTCACATTACTTTCCATTAGCATGTTAGGCTAATTGATAACTATAAAATTGTCCCTAGGTATTAATAATAATAATAATAATAATCATCATTTTATTTAAAAGCGCCTTTCAGGACACCCAAGGACACTTAACAAACCAATACAGTGTAATACAGATCAAGCAATCAGTAACAAATTGAAATATAAAATACATAAAGATTATAAAATGCAAAATAATAGAAATACATTTAGTAAAGTTAATGATAAGCTAGTCTAAAGAGATGTGTTTTCAGAGCAGTCTTGAACAGAGAAAGGGAGGTGGTGTTTCGGAGGTCTGGCGGTAGGGCGTTCCAGAGGTGAGGGGCAGAGCAGGTGAAGGCCCTGCTCCCCATGGTGGAGAGGCGGGCAGAGGGTACATGGAGATGTAGCGAAGAGGAGGATCTGAGAGAGCGTGATGGGATGGAGATTTGGAGGAGGTCAGATAGATAAGGAGGGGCAAGGTTGTGGATAGCTTTGAACGTGAGGAGTAGAATTTTGAAGATGATGCGTGATTTAACCGGGAGCCAGTGGAGCTGCTGCAGGACAGGAGTGATGTGGTTATAGTAGGAGGTTTGAGTGATGACACGGGCAGCTGAGTTCTGGACCATCTGTAACTTGTGGAGAGATTTGTTGGGGAGGCCGTAGAGAAGGGAGTTGCAGTAATCGATACGGGAAGTCACAAGACTGTGCACCAGGATGGCTGTGGAGCGGGGTGTGAGAGAAGGACGGAGACGGTTAATATTACGGAGGTGGAAATAGGCAGACCGAGTAATATTGTTGATGTGTGAAGTGAAGGAGAGAGTGGTGTCGAGGATGACACCGAGGCTCTTGACCTGAGGGGAGGGGGATAGCAGAGAGTTGTTAAGGGGGACGAGAAGATGTTCTGATTTTGAAATAGAGTTTTTGGTACCGACAAGAATGATTTCTGTTTTGTTACTGTTTAGTTGAAGGAAATTGTTAGAAAACCAGTGATTTAGCTCATTGAGACAGTCGGTGAGGATGGAGGGTGGGTGGGTGGAGTTAGGTTTTGATGACAAGTAGAGCTGTGTGTCATCAGCATAACAGTGGAAATGGACGCCGTATTTGCGGAAGATGTGACCTAGAGGAAGGAGGTAAATGATGAAGAGGAGGGGTCCGAGGACAGAGCCTTGGGGGACACCCGTGGAGACAGGGGAAGACTGGGAACGGAAGGATTTAAGCTGAATGAATTGAGTGCGGTCAGAGAGATAGGAGTTGAACCAGTCTAACGGGGTACCTGAGATGCCAATGGAGGTTAGTCTGTTGAGGAGGATAGAATGACAGATGGTGTCGAAGGCAGAACTTAGATCAAGAAGAATGAGGATGGACAGAAGACCAGAGTCAGCAGCAAGAAGAAGGTTGTTAGTAATTTTTACTAGGTGTGAGTTAGAGAGTGAAGTTTTGTCTAACTTGTCTCCATGTTTCCCTGTGATGGACTTGCCACCTGTCCAGGGTGTACCCCGCACCATAAAGGAAGAAGCGGGTAAAGATAATATATATACAGTATGCATGTACAGTATATAAATGTGTTCATGAGGCTCAATGAGACTAACTTGTATAAATAAAGGTTGATTAATGTAAAATCTAATAGTTGACAGAAAAATGGTTTTAGCTCCATCAAATGGAGTCACTGAAGATTATTAAATGTAAATGCAGGTTTAGTTGCTTTCTTTAGGGGCCAAGGTTGGGTAGAGGCAGGGCAGCAGACTCAGGACCCAAAAGTCCCAGGCTTGATCCCAAGTCATTGCACATCTCGGTTTCTCTGAGCAGCACACTCTATACCCTGCTCCACCTGGGGGTGGATGGGTGAGAGCCAATTTCACTATTGTATGGGAACATACAGTGATGATAATACATAATACATAATTATCATTGTTATTATTATTATCATTATTTCTAGGTTGTTTATTAGATTTTCTGTTATTTTGGTTGTGGCTGGTTAAATGCCACTGAATTAGTGAACACTGGAAAACTGAACTTTTTGTTTTATATATTTCATGCAAAATTCGAACTTTTATAATGTCTTACACAAAATCCTTTGTTTTTTTCCTGAGGATAATAAATGTAGGATTAAGGTGTTTACTTTAAAAGCTGCAGTGCATACTTTCCCTTTCTTCAGATACAATAGGTTTACATATCTAATTTTTTTTCGATCTACAATAACTGCAAGAGTGATATGAACTTTTACAACAATCAGGTTGTTTGTTGTAGAAATGTTGATATTCATTAATTTTGATCATCAGTGCTAATTCAGATATAAACACAAATAAATGGTTGAGTTTGTTTCAGGTTTTCACAATGAGGTAACTTATTTATATTAAAACTCAAAGTTCATTTACTTTAGTCTGTTAATGGAAAAGTTTATCCTAAGGTCATAGTGCACTGTTTCACCTGACAGGACCATTAGACTCATTGATTGTTCAATCATCTGACATGGTTTTACAGAACAAGCCAATCATGTGAAGGTGATAACAGGGTTTGTAGGTCATTAAACTACTTGGCTGACGCATTTGTTTTTATGACTTTTTGAAAGCAAAGCATTAAATTTATTATCTTATTGGGTGCACTTATTTCTGGGACCGTTTAATTCCTGCTACCACAGAAGGCATGCACAGTTATGTATTTACTTGTGTGGGCATGTTTGTGTTGTTGTCTAACATGTCTATTTTTTTTAAACAAACATCTTCATTGCCTTAGATTCATTTATACTAAGTAGTAATATCGTTTATATTTGCAGGTTTAATTTTAGGTTTAGGTTTATTTAACTTTGTAGAATGTTAGTTATTTTAGCAGAACTCAAGATGAACTGGTTTGTAGTTTCATCATGAATCACTGCATAAAATAAAAAGATCTATTGTTACACTGATACTGATCTTTAGTTCTGTAAATCCCAGCTTAGGTTCTCTTTATTTAGTTGATTTCTCTGATCATTTTAATTAATACATATTTAAAGTGGGAAGTGCTGTCTTACTCTTTACTCTTACCGTTTATAAAACGCAAAAAAAAACAACTATAAAAATCCATCCATCCATCATCTCTACCTACAAACCGGATTCCAAAAAAGTTGGGACACTAAACAAATTGTGAATAAAAACTGAATGCAATGATGTGGAGGTGCCAACATCTAATATTTTATTCAGAATAGAACACAAATCACAGATCAAAAGTTTAAACTGAGAGAATGTATCATTTTAAGGGAAAAATATGTTGTTTCAAAATTTCATGGCGTCAACAAATCCCAAAAAAGTTGGGACAAGTCCATTTTTACCACTGTGTGGCATCCCCCCTTCTTCTTACAACACTCAACAGACGTCTGGGGACAGAGGAGACCAGTTTCTCAAGTTTAGAAATAGGAATGCTCTCCCATTCATGTCTAATACAGGCCTCTAACTGTTCAATCGTCTTGGGCCTTCTTTGTCGCACCTTCCTCTTTATGATGTGCCAAATGTTCTCTATAGGTGAAAGATCTGGACTGCAGGCTGGACATTTCAGTACCCGGATCCTTCTCCTACGTAGCCATGATGTTGTGATTGCTGCAGAATGTGGTCTGGCATTATCTTGTTGAAAAATGCAGGGTCTTCCCTGAAAGAGATGACATCTAGATGGGAGCATATGTTGTTCTAGAACCTGAACATAGTTCTCTGCATTAATGGTGCCTTTCCAGACATGCAAGCTGCCCATGCCACAAGCGCTCATGCAACCCCATACCATCAGTGATGCAGGCTTCTGAACGGAGCGTTGATAACAACTTGGGCTATCCTTGTCCTCTCTGGTCCGGATGACATGGCGTCCCAGTGTTCCATAAAGAACTTCAAATCGTGACTCATCTGACCACAGAACAGTCTTCCATTTTGCCACACTCTATTTTAAATGACCCCTGGCCCAGTGCAAACGTCTGAGCTTGTGGAGCTTGCTTAGAAATGGCTTCCTCTTTGCACTGTAGAGTTTCAACTGGCAACGGCAGATGGCACGGTGGATTGTGTTCACTGACTATGCTTTCTGGGCCCATTCTGTTATTTCCTTGACAGTGACATTCCTGTTTGAGGTGCAGTGACGTTTAAGGGCCCGGAGATCACAAACATCCAATAAAGTTTTACGGCCTTGACCCTTACGCACAGTGATTGTTCCAGATTCTCTGAATCTTTTGATGATGTTATGCACGGTTGATGATGATAACTTAAAAGTCTTTGCTATTTTACGCTGGGTAACACCATTCTGGTATTGCTGCACTATCTTTCTGTGCAACAATGGTGGAATTGGTGATCCTCTTACCATCTTGGCTTCTGAGAGACACTGACACTCTGAGAAGCTCTTTTTATACCCAATCATGTTGTCAATTGACCTAATTAGTGTTAATTGGTCTTCCAACTGTTCGTTATGCTCAATTTCCTTTTTCCAGCCACTTATTGCTACTTGTCCCAACTTTTTTGGGATTTGTTGACACTATGGAATCAACTTATTTTTCATTTAAAATGTTACATTTACTTAGATTAAACTTTTGATCTGTCATCTATGTTCTATTACAAATAAAATATTGACATTTGCCATCTCCACATCATTGCATTCCGTTTTTATTCACAATTTGTTTAGTGTCCCAACTATTTTGGAATCCGGTTTGTATTTCTTCCTTTTTGGGTTGTGGGGGGTCACTGGTGCCCATGTCCAGCTATCACTGTGTAAGAGGCAGGGGACAACTTGGACAGGCTTCCAGACAATCACAGGGATACCTAGAGACAAATGAGACAAACATTTACTCTCACTCTCACCTAGGGACAATTTAGTTAACAATAAGTCTAACATGTATGTTTTTGGTCTGTGAGAAGAAACCGGAGTACCTGGAGAAAAGCCATGTGTGCACAGAGAGTACATGCAAGCTCCACCCAGAAAGATGTCAGGTTGGGATTTGAACCGGGATGACCTTCTCACTGAGAGGCAGTGCACCACCATACCACCCTTTATAAGAATAAACCATAGGAATAAAAATCTGGCTTTTCAAACGTTGTACAAATTTTACATTTTAATTTGATTCTCACCAATTATGCCACAGATGCATAAACCTGCACTGCTCTGAATGTATGTCATTTGAATGTTACAATGTTTATTGCCTCAAAAATTGCCTGGTCCTGTTAGGATATCCAGAACAATTTGCTTTATTTGTATCAACTTAAAAACAGCTCACTTGTTGCATCTTCTCTTCATTCTCTCTAGGAAGTGTTGCAATTATTATTTGTATGTTCATCCTTTTGGTCATCCTGGTCGTGGGAGGGCTGTACTATTACAAGTACAAGTAAGTCGAGTGAAAAATTCAAAATATAAAAACATTAAACACTACTTTGTTATTTTAATAAATGATTTAATTAAACATGGTAGTTATGGGCATCAAATTATATTCCACTCATATTTTAATTAGCTTAAAATTTGCAAGAATATTTCATAATCTTTAGGAGCTTTTTTTATAAAACGGATTCATATAATGTCTAAATTTTATATCATATAAATAGTAGTCAAAATATATGCTAAACTGAACCTAGTTGAATATGTTTGCTCTGTATTTATAGCAAAAAATAATTAATTTTATGGCAATGGCTTTATTTATTTAATAAGCTAAAAATTAAAAGCTTAGAAATAGGTGTCAAAATAGAAAATTCAAGTAAAACAGTTAATCTCTGGCAAAGACTAAAATCCAAAAATAAAATAAGAAGTGTTCCATAGAAAGAAAATTTTAGGTATCTGCTGATCAGTCACAAATATTCTATGTTTGATCATTTTAAGTGGCCAAAGAAGACAAATACTAAAAACTTTGAGACAATATTTAAAAATGCCAATTTTGTAAACTGAAACAAAATTGAGGTGAAATTACTGCATTTCCTGACTCTTCATTTTGATTGATCCAAGTGTTTGTTCCATAAATATTAATGAAAGTTGTTATTTTTTATTTACTACAAACAAGAGATTTACTACATTAAAAAGCAGATTTGTGTTATTTATTTAATAATAAATTGAACCAATTAAAAATATTTTCAGTGTTCAGAAACAATAACTTTGCATTTCATTTTGAGTAACTTGACTATTCTGAAGGAATTTCCAAATCAACAAACCATTGTTTTTGAAGTGCATCCTCTAAAAAAAACTGCACTGCAACCAGATAACATAACTTAAAAGAAAATTCAAAACATTTTAAAGAATGGAAAAAAAATTAAATAAGGGCTGTCACGAGTTTTTAGCTGTAGAATAGTGATAAAAGATATTAAAATCAATGATGAATGTACAAAACTGAAGCAGAAGCTTTACTGCACTGTAATTGTAAATATTTAGTACAGTAATGATTTTTTTAAATTATTTTTTCTACATTGTTGAACTAATTTTGGTTTCACATATTTAAAGTACTTTAGTTTTTCCTGATTAACTTTTTACACTCATGTTTTATTATTGTCACCTTGGAATATTTTTGTGTTACTTCTTTTTCTCATTCAAAAATTTATAATTAATTTATTTTATTTTATGGATTTTATTATGTTTTGTGTGAACTTAAACTAATTTATCTCATATTTCTCATTCTAGACGACCATCATATGGTCCTCTGCTGGAGAGCAGTGACTACGGCACTTTAGGAAATTTCAGCAACCCGATGTATGACCCTTGATTTCAATTTTCATCAATGTTATCAGAAGTGTTGTCCTTAGCCTAACCTAAATTGTCAAAGCTGAATCCATAATCCTAACTGTGACAAAAAACTGATTTAAAAATAGGTAAGTCTATTTTTTTTATTTTTTTCTTCTTCTCTTGGCTGCTCCCTTCTTAAGGGGTCGCCAGCCAACTAAGTCACACTAAGACTTGGCAAAGTAAATTTAATATTTATCTTTATTTTAAAAATCACCATGAAGATCACAAAGGTCCCCATAATGACAAAGGTCTCTAACAGTTGGTTTCCTGTAAGCATTTGGTCACCATTTTGTTTAAAAACCTGATCAAACACACACTCACATACACACATAAATCAAGTCCAGCATCAATAATTTGTTCATGGCTGACTCAGGATATAAGCAAACCCAAAATCAAAAATCACATGAGTCCTGAATTGCACAATTCAGGCTTTGATATTTTTGATTGTTTTTGTTTGTTTGTTTTAAGTGCTATGTGTTGTCATTATTGTATGTTCCCATACAATGGCAAGATTAGTTATCTGCATTTAACCCATTGCACCTGGGATGCACCCAGATGGAGCAGTGGGTAGCTATGTAGGCACCCAAAGAGCACAATGACATGTTGTAATGGCTGGGGATCGAGCCTGGGACTTTCTGGTCCAGAGTCAGCTGCCCTGCCTCTACCCCATCTCGGCCCCCACATTTCTTTCTAGTAATGACAATATCATAGTATCCTCAATAAGGATGTTTCAAACAACATAAACTGTGTTGTGCTTGTTGTTAATTGTTGGGACTGTTGGCAAAAATTGGGTAAATAAAACACACACCCTGTTCTAATCGGAATAATTTGTGATTAAATAATTAATCTGGTTCCCTGTACTCATCCTCAATGTTTACATTGTGATGGTTCATTACAAATACATGTACTCTATATTCTTATATTTATATTTGTGATAATCAGAACTTGGTCTTGATAAGGATAGAGGTCCCCATCTGTTGGTGTCCTGTCAGCATTGGGTCCCAAATATACATAAAAACAAGAACATAGATACACACACATCACTTCCATCATGATCAGTGCAGTTTTATCATGAATGACTAGTCTACTTTCAGGTTAGAAACAAACCCAGAACTACTTAAAACAGATCTTGACCTCAACATCTTTAATTGTTATTTCTCATCAAAGAAGTAGCAATAAACGGTGTAAACGTAGTATAATTTAAACAATGTGAAATGGCTTTTTAGAGGGGCTAAAAACAGAAAAATAATGAAGAATTTTTTTCTGAAGTTTAAGGCCACTTTTCAGTGGAATGTGTCTGAACCAGCTTCATGATTCCAGATGACATAATTCAACTTTTTGTGACATTTGAATTGTGAATCTTAGAATTTATTTTTTTTGTTTTATTGTATTTTGCCTTAGCATGTATTTTACTTGCAATGTTTATAAAAATGAATATATTTATATTTCAATCTAAGTTGGGTATATTTTTATGAAATTTAAACTTGAGAATCAGATAGTTAAACTTTTGTATCAGTGTAACAATTGCTGAAAACAAAACAAAATCTTGTTATACAGTCCATTTTAAAGACGAGGATGTGTTGTCTACAAACTGAAACTATTTAAACGTGTAGTTATTACTATAAGGTCATCAGTTGTTTTGTTTTTAAACATCTTTTTTGGCATTTTCTTCCTTTAAATTAGAAGTTTCTCAGTAGCTCTAGAAAGTTAACTAGATAAATAAAATGGAAAATACTGATGTAAAGTGTTAACTTTACATCAGAGGTTTTGTTTTGCAGCTCAGCTAAGCTGTGGTGATGATTTTAATTTCCACTTTATTGTCTATTTGAGTCTGTGTAAAGAATAAATTACTTTTAAGTTTAACACGTGACCCACATTTTATGTGTGAATAAATAATTATTGTAATAAAAGTAATAAAAATGTGTATTGTTTTCTTTTTAATAAAAAATCTCAAGAATTTTTGTCCATAGCATACAATTATGAATGTATTTTCAGGTATAAAATAAATATAAATGTGATGATGATGAAGTGACTTTATTTTACTTTCATTGCACAAAAATGTCAAACTACAGTATGTCGGCTGTAATTGTATTCTGTACTTTGCTAATCAGATTAGCATTCTAAGTTGATCAAATGAACAAACAAATAAAATGTATGGCAAGTGTTTTGTTTGTTAGTTTCAAATATCTATTTTTTGTAGACTAAGTCTTTTTGTACTTCTGTCCTCTGCAGAAAGTCAGAAAATTAAACAATGAACTTGAATAAATGTTTATTTTTTTATGGTGGCTCTATGGCTTTGAAAAACAAGTTCAGCGTCATAATTATCTTTGTGTGAAATGACTTGTAAACACAAATAAGAAGTTAGTTTTATTCATTTCTGTATGAGTCTCAGTTGAGTTTGGATTTGTGTTTATTTAGACATTTGTTAGTGAACAGATTTAGAGCAAGAAGATTAAAATTAAAGGTATATCCTCTGGGGAACAGGACTGTGATCAGAACGTTCAGAATATTGGAAATTTACCCCGTTTAAACATTTCAAGTGAACTATTAAAAGGTTTTACAGACTGAAAGATGAAAGTCCTTCTGTTGGTTTTTAAATCTACATTAAGTTCAGTTGTATTATCACTGATGAAATGAAGAGGAACATATTTGTAAAATAAAGTGTTAACTATTTTAACCTTTGTCTGGATTTTCTGTCTAGTTTGATCATTTGTTCACAACCCAAATTTCAATTTAAAAAATGATGACCTCATGGTGTATTTTTCCGTATTTTTGACTGTTACATACATTTCTGTACACATGTAAATAATTTCATGAAAACTGGTTTGACATTGAATAACGTTACGTTCAGAAAATCCAGATCTGTGTGAGGATGCAGATGTTCTGTGTGATGTCTTTATTTTTATGCCTCTGTGGGTCAGAAAGCATTTATTAGTGGAAACTTTAATCACAGTTCTCTCCTGTCTGTACAGCTACCTCTCCTCTTTTTCAGGTCTCTCTTGTAAATTAATCCTCGAGGCTCAATGGGATCAACTTGTCTAAATAAAGGTTGACTGAATGAAAAATAAAACTTCTGCCCGCAAACTCCTTTTTCAAACATGCCAGATTCTTTGTTATTTGAATATTACCATTTTCAACTCCATCTGAAATTAATATGTCTCCAGTGATCATTTAGCAAAAAAAGGAGAGATTATTTGGATTTTTTTGTTGTTGTCTAAAACATTCTTTAACATAATGCAAGACACAGAAAATGCTCAGTTACTTTCAGTTCAGATTTTATCATCATAAATTACAGATTTCTGATTGTAAGTGGTATAAAAAGAATGCTGTATTATACCATAGATTAAAAAACACAAATGACTTAAATTCATATGTTGTTGTTTACATTTGTTGCACAAGCTTAAAATCTGCAAAATCATAAACATAGTCTTAAAACATAAACAACTTACGCTTGTTGAAACAATAATCAGCTGCATTGGTGTTTCTGTGTTTTCTTTATGTCCACCCGACCAGTGCACCACGGCGAGATTTGTCATCATTAGTGGGCAGCAGTAATTATAGAGGAGGCAGATTTTTATGCTATGCTGTTATTATCAGGCCCTAAATAGTCTGTTCAGTGTGTGTGCACGTGTTTTCTTTATAATTACGCTGCCAGCAGGATGGTACGATTATATACATCTGGAACATCTGGATCTTCTGAATTATTCTATCATATATTAAACCAAGACAAACTGATTAAAAAACACAGACTAAGAATAATGTGAATAAATTTTTTTTTGTTCTTTGGGAGTTTTTCAACAGAATTGGTTTAAAAAAAATCACCACTAAGACGTGTTTCTTCTTTTCAAAAGAAAAAGCAAGAGTTGTACAGATGCTCAAACAGATCACTGCTCTTTTTGAGAAACAGGAAACAACTCACAGTTTTTGATTGGCTTTTAGCCCAAAACAGCTTGAAACCACAGATTACCGTCACAATAACGAGTTATGGGCTTTTCGGTCTATAACTCTTTGGAGAGATTATATCCTCTCTGGACCTGGAACACCTTGGAGGGAGAGGCTGGGGTGTGTTGCTGAGGAGAGAGGTCTGGGTTTTCCCTCTGGACCTGTTATCTCTGTCATACAAGATTATACATACATACATACAAACATACATACACACATATCTATCTATCTATCTATCTATCTATCTATCTATCTATCTATCTATCTATCTATCTATCTATCTATCTATCTATCTATCTATATATATATATATATATATATATATATATATATATATATATATATATATATATATATATATATATATATATATATACAGGTAGTCCCCGATTTACGAGCGCTCTTACATACGAGGTTCCGGACTTACGAGCTGGCGAACGAGCAGTAAATTTGTAAAGAACATACAAAAAATACAGCACTTTTATGTGTTTTTAGATGAAAGTGTGTTAGCTAACCGTTTGGAAACAAGTTTCTGAGCATGTTTATGAACTAGTATGAACATTTGTGATGAAAAACGAGTGTTCGTAGTAGCGCTAGCATAAATTTTCCGACTTACGACCGAAAATCCGGACTTACGAGAACACGTGTTTCGTGTTCCGACGTACGAGATTTCGTCTTACGAGATAGTCGTAGGAACGGAACTCGCTCGTAAGTCGGGGACTACCTGTATTTG
>JBBPBX010003612.1:51548-65879 GCA_038048925.1 Garcialebias charrua
ACAATGAGTGCAAATACATCAAATGATGAAGAAAACGTATAACATTTTAAATATAGATGTTTTTGTAGAATCTGCTTCATCAGAGATTTCATATTGAACTAAAGTTCATTAAAAGTTCATTTGCACAATGTGTATATGTTTAATTCGATCATTTTAATAATCTGTATTCTTTTTAATTTACCAGAAACTTCAAAATAAATTCTCACCCTGTACTGAAACCTGTTTCAAGGTCTTACCACCATCAGCTGGTAAGGTGCATGACATCAATTTGAACCCCGCCCTCCAGAACCAGTACTGAAAGCATAATGGAAACACAACATGTACTGTGCTGAGCAGAGTCAAACCCTGCTGTACCAGTATTAAATATACTAATGGAAAAGGGGCATTAGGTTGATTGGTAACTCTTAAATTGTCTCTAGGTGTGAGTGAGGGAGTGAATGGTTGTTTGTCTCATTTGTCTCTATGTGTCCCTGTGATGGACTGGAGACCTGTCCAGGGTGTCCCCCACCTCTCAGACCGTGACTGCTGGATATGGACACCAGTGACCCCTGCAACATGAAAAGGAAGAAGCGGGTAAAGATAATGGATGGATGGATGGAAAAGACCTTGTGACAGCTCTCTTCAGTCTGAAGAAATCTTTCGGAGGAAAGACGAAAAGTTTCTACAATTTTTGTTTTGTTTTGTTTTTTGAATGTCCAGAGGACCAAACTTAACGTTTTAATACTTTTTTTTGTTGTTATCTACCTGCATGACTTAGATTACAACACATATATAAGTCACATTTATTATGCATTTATTTAATAGTCAAAACAGCTTCATTTCATCTGGGTGACACAATGCAATCCATCCATCCATTCATCCATCCATCCATCCATTCATCCATCCATCCATCCATCCATTCATTCATTCATCCATCCATCCATCCATCCATCCATCCATCCATCCATCGTGGCCGGGGCCGCTAGCTCTCCAGTATTTTTTTCCCACTACACATAGACAGTGCTGTCCTTCTTACACCGCGGATCTACTAAAAAGATCTACTTTTTATTAGTGAAATATGATGTCACGTAAAGCTCTCCTTGACATAAAAACAATATTGAAGTGATGGAACTGATAATGGTGCTCCTAGAGCTTCTAAAGAAAGTCTGACATGGTAAATTTTCCATGTCTGTTCAGACGATGTCTGTGTAAATAAAGTGTAAGAGCTGGCAGGACCCCCTAAGTGCTCCACTCTCTGAGCGGCCCTTATAAGGAGGCTCAGCAGAACAGTTGCACAGACATTTGATTCAAGTAGACAGAGAGCATTTGCACTTGAAACAGTGGTCAGAAAAGCAATCTGGGGGAGGGGAGGTGTATTGTTCACCCTCATGAAGATATCAGTGACATGTCTAAAGTGGCTTTCCATTAAGTTAAAGCTCAAGAGGAGTGAGCGCCTCTGGAAAAACACTTTCTCTCTAATTTGATGTTGTCTCTGAAGTAACACCTTTTTTGCTGCTGATGTGAGAAGCAAACATTGGATTTTTATTCCTGTTTGCTTAAACTTTTTCTAAACATCCAGGCTCAATTTTGACTCACACAGGCTGATTCACTGATGTCTGGAAAGAGAAGGTGTTGCCAATCATGGCAATTACGGATCAAAAAGATGAGTACATTTGTTGCTAAGAGCTGTTGACAGCAGGTCTGATTCCCAGGTCAGGATAGGTAATGACCAGTCCTGTGGTAAATGGAAAGAAAACAGCTGGTCCACTCATCATTCATTCCTCCTTCATTTATTCCACTCAGTATTGGCTGAGTCAACTACTTACATGAAATAAACTTCTTCCTTTCCACCAACTACAATCCCAGACCCTTCATTGTTGTCTCTGGCTTTAGGCCATCAAGAGGATCATTGACAAAATCAGATAAGTGCAAGGTGACTCGGAGTCTTTTAAACATCTGTTGGTGAGAAATTCTCATGCTGTGTTGATGGTGTTTTTACGGTCATGTGCTGAACTCAGCATCTGCAGGCTCATGCTTGGACTGTAGGAAGTGGATCAGTGAGACATTTAGAGAAACACACAAAGAGAGTACAGACAAAGCTCTGAAGTAAAACATTACACATCGGATTTGTTGGTTCATCGACAGAGCAGATGCACCCCAATGCTGTAAGTGTCAGCATGAGGACGCAGCACTGTATAAAAGGAATGTTTTCATAACTAATCACTCAGTAGAGCCCCAGCATATTCCACATCATATAAACCCAAGGGGGATGAATAACTGTGACACGGAAATGCTGTTAAGATAAGGTGTTAAGTGAGTGGCAGTGCTGTGGTGCAGCTGTGTGCCTGGCAGGCCCAGAATGCAGAGGCAGGTGTGAGGACCAGACCACCTACGCTTCCAAGCTGAGAATACACACAGTTCTCCTACCAGTCATTCATAATCCCGAGTTTTTCAAGAGTTCCACATTTTGTTTTTGTTAGGTTGATTTATCTAATTTAAGCTGGTGAAGATTCTCAGTCGTCCCTTTCTCTAATTTAAGAACTCAGATCTCTCTGGTAGGAATGACAAACTTTTCCTGGAATTGTCGTCAAAGTTGAAGTTGTCACAGTTGCACTTTGATGGCTTTTTTTATTCCTTTGTAAAGAAGTGTTTGCGCTCAAACAGGTTTCATACGATGCATCAGTACAACACCAATTTCCTGTATCCTGAGAAGTTTTGTTGTGTTCAGGTCTTCATTCAAGAAGGCCATTCCCAAACTGTTTTTCCTGAGTGGAGTTTTCCTGTCGCCATCACTATGTTTTCTTGGAAGTATAGTTTGGGTCATTGGCTTGTTGAAACATTAAACATTTACCCCTGATTTAAATTCCAAGAAATCTCCCAAATCTTGTTTCTCAAGAATGCCCAAAGCCTATTTGTTTGTTTGTCTCACTGTTCCGATTAGTGTTCCTTTTAAAGCACAGCATTTCAATTTGACCGTTGTGGTTGTATTATTGTTTTACCAGTGGCTTTAAATGCACAATGACTCCCCTTCATGATCTATGAGTTATTTATGTGTCTTCATGCAAGTGTCTCCAGGAAAAACCTGTACACTATTTAGCCAAGACTGGCATCTACTGTACAGGTATATGACCATAGAATTGCACTTGTGACGCCAATTCTAAGAGGTTCAATCTCCATAATGGGGTCTCTCAATCAGTGTGACCACTGACTTGTTGGATACCAGTCTGACCAAATGTGTTATGTGTGCGTTACTCAGTTGAGCTGAATGGCCAGGTCTGGGAAGCCTGTTGGTTATTTCATATTTCTTCTACTACATCAAGATACATCTGAACTTTTATGCAGTTCTAAAAGTGCTTCATTGGCTCAGATCCTTAATGCCTTTCCCATTTACTGTAGCTACTTGCACCTTAGACCCATGCAAAACCTTTCAACCATGTTTTAATACAAAATGTGGACAAGATGGTGGTGCATTCAAGACATGTGAGACATATAGAACAAACCTCATCATGTTCTGATAATAAACAGGTTGCACAATAGAACTGACAAATGTGAGATGATTTCATGTGTAAACTGTTAACAGTTTAGAAAAATAGGGAGGTCAGCTGTATGGAAACTTTGATTAGGTGCAAAATCAAAATAGGACATTTTTTACAAAAGAAGCTGGCCATTAGATTTTTTTTTTGCTATTTTTGTCATTGGAATCTAACTTTAAAAATATATATATATTTGCTATTTTATAGAGACAAAAGCTGTGCAATGTGTGTTATTTACATTATGGAGAAAGAGCAAATTGGAAAGTGGTCTAAAACTACTGAAAACAGACTGTGTGATTGAGTTGTTGTAAGCGTTGAACAAGATGGAGCAGTTCTGTTTGTAAGACTGCTACACTCCTGATAACCAATGGTCCAAATAAATCTAAAACAATTCATAAGGGCTGAAAGTGAAGTACTGTATCCTTTGAGATAGTAGTGGGTTCTGTGTGGGTCGTTATATAAAAAAAAATCTTGTAGGATAAATAGAAAAGGGGTTTTGCAACTTTTACAGCATGATGATCATCTTGTATGAGTTCTGTATTCATGTCTTTTAATTACGCATGGAAATCTAATGAATCTACAAACAACAATGTTTGGGTTTTAGACACATTTACTGACGAGAAAGTCGTATGATTTTTTTACATTTATAATTTACGTTAAAGTGATCGTTTTCCCAGCATGACTTCCCTCTGTAAACAGAGGGAGTCAGCGCACAGCTTAAGGGCTGCCCATTCATCTTGTCATTTGAAAAACCCTGACAGCTGGCTCTGGTGAGTGGACAATGAATCCAGAGAGAGTTCCTGCTGAGAAAAAGCTGTCCCTTATGCCTGCATGTCTGAAAGGAGCTCAATTCTTAATCCACCTCTACTCTCTATGGCACAAGGATTAGCCAAAATCTAGACAAAAAATTAATGCAAACACCTTCGGGTTATGAGCGAAGACTTAAGATACTTATTCTCTGTCGATACAACCTGCTGGCTGTTTGCAGACAAAGTACATCTTTGACTGCCCTTGTTGGCTGTAACCATTTTAATTAGCCATTTTGAGAAGGTGAAAATCCATACTTCAATGTGCTTTTTGCTGAGATTTTTTTAACCTACCTCTCTGTGTTTGCACTATTCTGCAAAGCACACTATGAGCTAGGGCTGCAATTACCTTCGGCTGCTGAAAGCAAAAAAGCAATGGTGTTTTGCATGTGTGTGTGTGTACATTTGTTTGATCTGTAATTTTAGCAAAAGTTTTTGTGAATCACCATTTAAGTTGAAATGAAACTCTCGGAAATTAATCATTTGGTGTGCACCTAATGACTTTTGTGGAGTCAGCCACATTCAAGATGGCTGCCACAGCTAATTAACGTTAATAAACACAAAAATTGCCAGAACTCTATAAATCTGGCAGATTTTAATCTAAAATTTGGCGTGGTAGTATACATTTTGGAACTTACCAGTAATTAGTAATCTTTTTCTTGAGACACTCTAATATAATTCAGATAAAAATATTTTGTTTACTGAAGCCAAACAACAGTCAAATGTATAATTCTTAAACCTTTAAAAAATATTAATTTTGAATGGGTACTCACCAGAGAAGCTGAAGATGAAGAGATGGAGATGAAGAATTATCTGTCCAGTGATGACGATGAAGGTGATGAAGATGAGATGAAACCTGGGGTTTTGGCTTCGTCCTTCATAATAAGTCACAAGACAATCATAAAGTTGTTTCACCTTTGTCCAGATGGTGTTGGGATCCAAAGTGATTTTTTTCTGCAGTCATTAATATGCATGACCAATACTGCTTCCATCTTCACAATTGTGCCGTAAAGGCAGCAAACATCCGCGTAACCTAAAGTCTGTCCAGAAGTTCCACTTTCTTTTTAATTGTCAGCATCTTCCTCTGGCGTTTTAGTTAATCGCTAGAAACCTTGAACGCACGGAATGTTAATTGGAGCCATAAAAAGTCCAGTTGAAGCCCAGTTGAAAAAGAGGGCAGGTAAATAGATGATGACTGAGTCAATCAGGGCCCGGGTTTCTAAGCATCGTTACAAAGCATTTCTGGCATTTCGGTATGTTGCCAGAAACTTTTGAACGCACAGAACGTTTAGAAACCATAACGCAGCAGTAACACTAGAAGTTTAGTTGAAAAAGAGCAAAGGTAAACAAACAGTAACAGCCAATCAGTGGCCGTGAAAACAGCGCTGACGTAACTGGGCCAATCAGCACCTGGGTTATTAAGAGCAATGCTCTGTTTCTTGATTTGTCCTCACATGATTTACATTTTCTTGCGAATCTTACGTTTGTAAAGTTTAATTTTCTTTAAAAAACACTTTTCCACGTGACATGAATTAAATTTTATGTTTGAAAGGCTGTTTCAGCAGTCACACCTTTCTTTGCAAAAATGCTGTTTGACAGAAAACAGTGCCCAGAAGCACTACAGTACAACACAGCATTGATTTGAGGGAAATGTAGTCCTTATGAGTGATGATTACAGTACAGTGGAGGATGAAATGGCAGCGCCTGTCCGAAATATTTTTATTTTTGTCATAGACATTTTCACAACCACATGAGTGCTGTACAGTGATATTACTGTATACAGGTGACCCCCGATTTACGAACGAGTTAGGGAGATAAGAACGGTTCGCAGCTCGATTCTGCCGTAGCTAGGGGGTGAATTTTTTTTATTTTTTTTAATTATCATGCTAACGGAGCGCGCGCACACATTTAAGCATGTACAGTAGTGTACTGTAATGTTAAACATTGCTATTCACATTTACAGAATAAATAAAAATATATTTTCTTACTTTGAGATGGTCAAAGCCGACATCTTAGGTTGCCATGCGTTGATTGTTTTCGGGCCGAGCAGCGCGGGGGCCGGCGAGCCACCGCAGCTGCTCCAGACCTGTGTTAGCTAGCTGGCTAGCTTCTGCTAGCCAAGCCATGAGCTGGTGTTGGAGCGGCGGCGCGATCAATCTGCAGCTGCTGCTCCAGCCTGAGACGTCCACAGAGCGATTCCAGCTAGTAATTAATCCATATGATGCGATCCTGGTCACCAGTGTTCAAAAGGCCGGCTCCCGTGTTAGCTCCCGTGTTAGCTTCTGGAGCTAGCCAGGCCGGAGGTGTAGCCAGGCCGGCCGGAGGTGTTCGCGCGGCGGCCTGGCACGATCGGCGATAAATCCGCTGCTGCCTGAGACATCCACAAAGTTCACAGAGACGTTTCCAGCTCGTAATTAATCCATATGAAGCCATCCTGGTCACCAGTCTTCGGCCGGCTCCCGGCAGCTAACCTAAAATGGCGTCCGGTGTTCTACATTAATTTGTGACCGGAGACCCCAGTGACTGAACCTAAAATGGCGTCCGGTGTTCTACATTAATTTGTGACCGTGTAAACTGAAGACCTACTTCCTGCTGCCCAAGATTGCTCAAAAATGATCAGAAATGATCTTTTTTATCATAATTATTATTTATAAAGCCTTTAAAACAACCACAGCTGCAACAAAGTGATGTACACATGAAATTAAGAACATTTAAACACACAAAAAAAAAATAAAAACGTTTTTTTTTAATACAGTAATTTCATATTTTTATTAAATATGATACGTTCGTAGGTCCCGTTGTTCGTAGGTCGATGGAGTCGTAAGTAGGGGGTTTGCTGTATTCCACAATCGTGTGTAAATTGTCTACAATACTTTTCTTAAAAATACAAATGCTTCGTACATATTGTGTACATATCGTGTACATATTTGTGATGCCACAAACAAAATACAAAAATAAATCAGGTAACCAAACATTGAACTAAAAGGAGCACAATGGGAGAAGTTATTATTATGAAAGACGTGTGTGAGTAATGCCGGGTTCCCACCGAACGCGTTTCGAGCAGCCGAAGCATCCAGTTCATATGCAAAGTGAATGTGGCCACGCATCTTGGAGCGGCAAAGAGTGACGCGGCACGTTTTCAGCAGTTCAAGCAGCGTGGCAGTGAGCGGCAGTTCTTTTTCCCGCTTGCGGTGCGTCAAAGCAGCGGCTGCTGGAGTTCAACTAAATGAACTTTTATCTACTTCGGCTGCTCACCGCTCAGCAGCAACCAATCGGGAGAGACTCTGCTATGTGATGACGCAACGACGACAGGACTTCTTTTTGGACTTTTCAAACTTAGCCCAATGAGCCTCCATGAAGAAACCAGCCTCCGGTAAGAAACTTGGCATTTTTACAGTTGCCGCTGTCCGCTCGAGCGTACGATCACCTCAAACATTAAAAAAAGTTTTAATCTCAACAAAGACTTTCGGTGCTGCAGTTCGGCTCGTAGAAAACCCACTCAAGTAGTAACGGGGCTCACGTACAGCTGATTTTATCTGCCCGGTGTACAAAAAACAAAACAAAACCAGACCGGACCGGAAAAGGACCAAGACGCCCCTCCCACTGCGCGTCTTCAGTGTGAACAGACATCTGTTGACAAGCAGCCAACACAGCGCGTTGAGAGCGTTTTTGCTGCTGAAGTCGTGTCCGGTGGGAACCCGGCATAAAGCTGGAAGCTCTGAAAACTGAGGAATTTTCGGCCAACAACACACACACACACACACACAAAACAAACAAAAAAAAACATGAAATTCATCAAGGATAAGTGTAAAAAAGCAAAAACTCACACCAAAATGCCAACATCATGACAAAACATTTGCCTAATGGCTTGAAATCAAAATTTTATGCAACTCAGTTTTTGCTGTAATATTTTGCTGTAATATTTTTAATCAAACCTTGAACCTAGCTTCAGGTATCAGAATTTATGGAATGATGAGATGTCAAGGTTTTTTTTATGAACTTTCCTTGATTTATTTTTATTTTTATTTGTTTATCAGAAGATATTCTGGAACATATTCCGTTTTAGTCTTTCGTTTGTGGCATCACAAAATGTACAATATTCCTGGCTGGCTGAAGCTGAGTGGTTAGAGCAGTTGTCCTTCAGTGCAAGAGTTGTGGGTTCAAATTCACCAGCAGTTATACGACGAATGGTGCCTGGACACAACACTGAACCCCTCGCTGCCTCTGATGTGTGTCCCATCAGTGTATGAACGTGACAAAGCTCTGATTAATCTCTTTAGAATGATTTGTTCAATTAGCTTTGTAGAGTTCTAGTAAAGTGCTGTATGAATGGTAAATGAGGCACATATTGTAGTGTACTAAAGCGCTTTGAGTGTCTTGATAAGATAGTAAGGGGCCATATAAGTGCAGTCCATTTACCAAGGTGCTTTGTAAGTACAGTCCATTTTCCATTTACCATATTAAGAATACAGTACCTCTATTCATATTGTCAGTAAGTTGAATACTTTGTCAAGCTTCATCTGATCAAAGTATCTATCACTGGGTCTTAATGTATGAGTGACAAGCCAAGAGAGTCAGGTGAAACTTCTTGTCTTACCAGGCCTGCTAAGTTAATCCTCAGTTCCAGCTTTCTGACTGGCTAAAGGTACAATGAAATATTTCTGTAAAGAAGCTATGGATTTGGAAGAAGGCTTTCAAAGAGGTTTCTGTCAACAAGCCTGCATTTTTTTTTGCTAAAAGAATTAAGGTATTTCTAAGTTATAAACAACTTTGGTCATGACTACTGGCTTCTGGAATGCACAAAGGCTTTGCAAAAGCCAAGGCGACAATTACCAGTGGGTAATTGAGGGTCATTAGACAGAAACTTGCTGCCCATTCTCCAGACAGCCCCCTCCCAATTTCCACAGTACTGTATAACCATGACCAACCAGGACCTTTGATAGCATCAAACACACCTCTGCTTGTCCACCACAGTCACACCAAGCCAGGCTGCCTGATACTAACACAACTTCATTAGGTTCCACTGAGATTTGGCGTTATCCACAACTAAAGAGGAGAGGAGTGGCCCAACAGGAAGTGTCCAGGGTGGGCCGAAGTGAGTTCAGTTGTTCAAAGTGGTTTGAATGTGATGCTATCTTTTGATGATTTTTTCCCCCTCCTGATTATCCACTGAGTAGCAACTTGATGACAATGACAGTAAAATTGTAATCAGTAATCAGCATTTTCAAAAACATCCTTTTCACTTTTCTTTTAATACATTTGTGGTTTTATTCCAAGGACAATAATCTGTTCTGGGTTCATACATTTGATTTCTGCTCTGTTAGTCCAGAACAAACTTAACAAGTGCGTGTAACATTTAATTTGTTTACACACTACGAACGCATTGAGACTTTTTTAATGGTTAAAATGGTTTTAAGATGTTTTTATTAATTGGCTTTGATTATACATAAAGCTTTGTTTTATCAAGGCTCATAGGAAATTGGTAGATTTGTTTAACCCTAAAGAACAAAAATCAACGATGACAATACACTAAGTTTAGTCTCTGATTAAACTGTGTGAGCAGATTTAAATTAAAGCCTAAAATTAAAAGGCTGATCTTTGATTTATTTGTTCTGTTTTCCTCTTTGACTGCAAAAGTATGATGGGGTTACTCAAACATTGTCGATGATGTCGGAGCAGGAATGTGCCTGCAAATAGGGAACTGGAGACAACAAGGGCTTTTTTGGGGGGTATAAAATCCGAATCCGAAAAAGCTTTATTATCATTACACCGGATTTAACGGATTCTACTTCAGTGACTGATTCTCATTATTAAAGGGTGAATAAGTTGTTGTTGGTCAGTAAACTGACCAGCTGGTGCCCCACTTTAACGAGAGCTAAAGAAATAAAACAAATGTAGTGAAGGGGAGAAAGTATTTTTTTTGTTTGTTTTGTTTTAAACGTTTATTCATTTCATTTCAGTTAAAAAAACACAAATACAATTACAGATACAAATAAATAAAATACATATACTGTAAAATGAAAGGAGGCAGAAGAAGAATAATATCTTATCATATCTGCCCCTTCTTAACAAATCAATATAAACAATCAAATTCAAGCAATAATCATAAATAATACAACAAAAACATTAAATTGTCACAATTATTCATATAGCTAATAGATATTAACTAACTTATATATATCTTGTCAACAAAATATTCTTGATCTTTTTCTTAAATAAAAATAATGATTTCTCATTTTTAATATCACAGTCCAAACAATTCCATAAACTTATTCCCTGTATTGAAGTAGACCTACCCCTCAAACTGGTTCGAAACTTCGGTTTTACAAAAATATCCATTCCCTTCAAATTATAACAACTGTTCCTTTTTACAAAATATGCTTGAATATGTGGTGGTAGTATGTTATTCTGAGCCTTGTACATAATTAATTGAATATTGTAATCCACCAAATCATAAAACTTAAGTAATTTCATTTGATAAAACAAAATACTTGAAGGATGATAATAATGTTTTCTTGAGACAAGTCTAACAGCTCTTTTTTGTAAAATGAAAATAGACCGGGTTACAGTTTTACAAGCAGTGCCCCAAACACCAACACAGTAAATTAAATGTGGCAAAATAATTGTATTGTACAGCAAACATAAAGCTTTGACATTCAGCAAGTCCCTTACTTTATACAGTATTCCCATGGACTTAGATAATTTAGTTCTTACAAAGTTAACATGTTGCTTCCATGACAGTTTATCATCGATAATTACTCCTAGGAACGTTACTTTATTCACTCTGCTTATTTCAACACCATCAATTGAGAAGGGAAAATTCACAGTGACATTTTTTTTACTAAATATCATATAATTAGTTTTTCCAACATTCAAAGATAACTTATTTAATCTAAACCAAGTTTGTATTTTAGAAAACTCACTCTTCATTAGTTCAAACATCTAAGTCTTCACCTGAACAAAAGAAGGTAGTGTCATCAGCAAACAAAACACAATTTAGGAAATCAGACACCTTGATTAAATCATTTACATATAAAATAAACAACTTAGGTCCTAGTACTGATCCTTGAGGAACACCATATGAAATATTACACAGATGAGATCTAACATCATCAATCTGTACAAACTGTTTTCTTCCTGTCAAATAACTTGATGTCCATTGCAGAGCTGGACCTCTAATACCGTATTGTTCCAATTTTTCTAGTAAAATAGTGTGGTCAATGGTGTCGAAAGCCTTTTTTAAATCCACAAATAAACTTATACAATATTGTTTATTATCTACCGCACTAGTAACATGTTCCATCAACTCCATAAGTGCTAATGCTATTGAATTATTAGATCTAAAACCATACTGACTATTACTTAAGATATCATTTTTATCAAGAAATTTGTCCAGTCTGGACACAAACAATTTTTCAAGTATTTTAGAAAACTGAGGCAACAAAGATATTGGTCTATAATTATTAAATAAACATTTAACACCATTCTTGAAAAGTGGAACCACCCTTGCTACCTTCATTCTATCAGGAAATATACCTTTTGAAAATGATAAATTACAAATATATGCAAATGGATCAATAACATGACTCATTATCTCCTTCACAACCATAATATTCATATCTTCACAATCTTTAGATCTTTTATCAGCAGATTTTTCAACTACCTTCATTATTTCTTCTTTTGTAGTTCCAGTTAAAAACATACTATTAACACAACCACTGATTAAATAACTCACATTTTTGTCCACTTTAGGAATTGAAGTAGCAAAATTAGATCCAACATTCACAAAATAATTATTAAATCCATTAGCAATTTCCTTATTATCATACATTTCCATATCATTTTCCACAAAATGTTGTGACAATCCCGTATTACCCTTATGTTTATTTAGAACATTGTTGATTACATGCCATGTCATCCTCATATCACCACTACTTTTATGTAATAATTGACTATAGTATTCCTTCTTATGTTTTCTTATAATACCTAATAATTTATTTTTGTACCTTTTGTATTTCTCTTCAGCTTCAGGGGTTCTTGATTTAAAAAAACATGAATAAAGAAGATTCTTCTTTTTACATGCGTTCCTAAAGCCATTGGTCATCCAAGGATGGTCAACTGTTTTTTTTAATTTAAATAAAATTTTGTTGCACACAATTTTTTTCAAGCAAAACTCCCAGAATACTCAAAAATTCATCATAAGATTTGTTCACATCATCAATGTATGCTTCTTCCCAATTTTGTTTGTCCAAGTCATCTTTAAGTTTATCTAATGCTTTTTTTGATGTATTTATTATTTTAGTCCGTCTTTTATTTGTTTTTAGTATACTATCATTACATTTGTAGATAGCAAAAACTGGTAAATGATCACTGATATCAGTCATCAAAATACCACTTATCACATCACCAACTGTTATGTTTGTGAATATGTCATCAATTATTGTAGCACTTTCAGTTGTAATTCTAGTTGGATTTAATATTAGCGGATATAAATTTAAACTATACATTGAATCCATGAATATACTAATGTTATTAGACTCTGCTTTATTTGCCAAATCAATATTGAAGTCACCACATAAAAAAACTCTTTTGTTTCTGCTCTTAACTAGTAACTCCAACATTTCATCAGTAAATATCCCTATTTTTGAACATGGTGATTGATAAACACAACTTATTACAATATTTTTACCATATTTGTTAATTATTTCTATTGTGATCATTTCCATCATATTGTCAACTACAATTGACATTTCTGTAAGTAATTTACATTTTATTACTTTTTTTATGAATAAAGCCACTCCTCCACCTCTTTTATTTTTTCTATTCATATGATGTAATTCATATCCTTCAATATATATATTATTTATATTTTCATCATTAAGCCCTGTCTCAGAAAGTGCTATTATGTTGAAAGTTTTATTAAATTTTGTTAGGTTATCTAGTATGTGGGATATATTTGCATTAATACTTCTGTAGTTAAGGTGAATAATAGAAAGAGCTTCATCAGTCATGTTTACATCATTAAACTGTTTTACGTTGTAATAATTACTGTCATTATTAGTTAGAAAAAAATTACGATCTATCTCTTCGTCACCCTTCTTCCTCCATCTCACTCCTTCGTATTGCTACAAAGTTAATGGAGTTATTTTTATTAAATATGGTTGGATAAGACATGTAGCTCTCAATTTTTTTTTACATTTGCTAAAACAATGAAATATCTAACCCAGCAGTGCTTGTAGGTGAATAAACACTTCAAACAATTGTTAACACACTCCTAGGGTCGGATCATAACCCAAAATTATTCTGAGCCAATTCTTTTCCACTCACTCCAATTTGATTGCTTTCAGATGGTCAAGTATCAACAGATCTCCAGGTTGTATCCTTCATGCTTTGCATACAAACAGGAAACCAATCAACAGTGAAAAAATACATTTGGTTCAAACAGCAGTGTGGTTCAGAACAAACACTTCCATTAAAACTGCTAACAGAGGCCACAAAGAATGCAATTTTAAAAAAGTGAGAGGTAAACGAAATGTCCTGGGACAGATGATTTCTTGGAAACAGCAAAAGAAAAATATGATGTTACAGAACAGTGATGTTGAAAACAGGAGATGGTACAAGTTCTATTTTTTTTCCATTTATAGATGGCCTACCTTCTCACCTTATAGCCATCCTCTCACACCGATATGTTTATTTTTTTTTTGTTTTTTTTTGTTAAGCACTATGGTTATGGGTGGCGGGACGACTTCACTCTCGCCCCTTGTGCCTATGCTCACTCACAATTATGCATTTAGACAATTAGGGCCTGGGTTAGAGTTGGAGTGGAGGGGAAACTGGTATAATGCCAGCCTTTGCTCCTTCTCTTTCCTTTTTAAGTACACTTTACAACAACACTCACCAACAGCACATTTGGGGACGGGGGTGGGTGTGTCGGGGTCTAGATTTGTTAATTTCAATTTTATTTATTTATGTATTTATTTATTTATTTATATATATATATATATATATATATA
>JBBPBX010003612.1:65968-81467 GCA_038048925.1 Garcialebias charrua
TATATATATATATATATATATATATATGTATATATTATATTATTTATTTATTTTTCTCTTACCCCCCTGGTTGCCTGGCGGTCATTCTGGGGGTGTGCCGTCAGGGGTTGTCCTGGGATGTTGGGGGTTCTGGGCCTGGGGGTTTGCCGTGGGCGGGGCTGGCATTCCGCTCTCCCTGGGGCTGCTTGGGCTCGGGTGTCGTGTCCTGTCGGCAGGGAGAGGGTTGGGCCGATTCTTGGATGTCGGCTACTCTCCACCCCAGAATGAATGGGCCTACCTCCTGGGTTTTGGGTACGGGCTCCCCAATGTAGGGGGCAGGTACGTGTCTGGACCTAGGGGGTATAGAGTGTGCATCGGGATTATGAATGGAACGTCTCGTTATTGTTTGTCTTTGTGTGAGTAAGGATGAGGGTGGGTCTGAGTGAGTGTGTCTACTTGATGTCGCGCTCCTGCAACGTGGCCCCCGGGTGGGTGTCCTTTTGCCTGCGGGCGGGCTGGGGGCCCTTGCTGTCGTTTTCGGGGGTTGGGCGCTTGGGCGTGTGTCGGCTCGGCCTGGTGGCTGCCTGATGGGGCTCGGATCCTCTAGTCCTATCGGGTCTGGGCCTGAGGGGTGAGCGTCCCCTGGCCCCGGTGTCCGGACCTGGGGCAACGTCGGTGCAGCGGGCTCCGGCGGGGGCCTGTGGGCTTGTCGCTGTTGGCCCCCCGGGGGTCATTGTGTGTGGCCGCTGGTGGAGCTCGTCCGGTTCTTCCCATTGGTCGGATCTGGGGAGTGGGCGAGTGACTCTTCCTGTTCGGGTGGCCCTGGGGACTCTGGGCTCGGGGTCCTTCTTGGGGTCTTGGGCTTTGATTACCCCTTTCATTCATTCATTCATTCAACCTTTATTTATACAGGCTAGCCTCGTTGAGTCACGGCGACTCATTTACAAGAGGGACCTGTCTCACTCACACCAAACAACCATCCACTCTCACACCCTTCATCTGCCTCGGGCTTTGGAGGGACGGATCTCTGATGCTTCACAGTCGCTGCTGAATGTTCTATTGGAGGAACCTTATTCACTTATGCATGCTCACAACCACACACAAATGGATGCAGGGATGTATATGTAGATATCATATGCAGATATGTAGATGGATATGTGATATGAATGCATATGTATGTATACGATATATATATATATGTTTGTAGGTATGGGTATTTAGAGAAATCTACCACAAGGTCATGAATATTATTAGTCTTTATGCATGTATATTTCGTTGCTGTGTTCTGTCATGTGCTTTGCAGGATTGCAGACAGAGGTTGTGTGTGATTGCCTTGTGCTCTTTTTGTGGATAATTGTTGTTTTGTTGTCTTACTTTCTATCTTTTCTTTCTCTATAAAAAAAAAAGATGGCACAAGTTCTAATGTTGCTTCCTAACAGAAAGTAAAGTATGCATTAGTCAAAGCAAGTTTTTAGATTTTAATGCAGCAATGAATGAGCACACACAGGTTGCAACAGCCAAAGGTGTTTGCTATTTTTTTTTTTTTTTTTTTTGCAAAGGGCATTTTCAAACACAGCACCTTTCTCCAATAACCCGCTGCAACACAGAATATTCTTGCTGTTTTTGTTTGACATTAAAATACAAGATCCACATTTGCTACAGACCATTTTAGTGGTCATAGTCAGTAGATGGATAATTTAATGCGTAGGTTTGTAAGCATCATCAAATGTGCTGAATGAAGTATTTTTATTGTTCTAAGAGATGTGGAGTTGTGGCTTTCACCCACTACAAACTAAAACAAACTTCAAATTCCTCTAGGCAAATGCTGAGGCTACGGCTATTACTGTATTTTGAAAAGACTTTTTAAAATGTTATCACGTACACAGTATGCTAAGAGAGTCTTTGACAATTTTTCCTTGATTGTCCTTAATTCAGATTAGAATTAATTTTAATATATGTTGACAATATATTTATTATGTCTTCTGGCTGTTTCTTTCAGGATTTATGGCTGTGACACAAACTGAGTTTAGTTTTTATGTGTATATATATATTTTACTGCCCACATCCATGTTATTCCAATAAAACACCCTTGTTGCTGTGATCAAAGAGATGATAAAGGGATGAGAACTTTTCACACATGCTTTCCCTTTTACTTTCTCTTGGCAGGCATGTAAACAAAAGTGTAGCATGTTATTGGACGAGCAAGTGATTCCAAGGCCTCATCCCTGTGCTGCGTTCAGGTTTTACAACAAGACCTGATCTCATCATAGACAATGATGCATTCCACTGTAGGGCAGATGAAGTCACTTTTTTTTAGTCTATCTGTTGACAGGATTTATATTTTGTGCTGTATCTCTGTGATTTGTAGCTATAGCCCACTTTGAAAGCATCTCATTTTGTGTCTGCTACCTCTGGCTCATAACTCAGCTGAACTGTAGTTCACAGCTATTATCCTGTCAGTGACAACAGATCATCCATCTTATTTAACTGTCAAGGTAACACTTGTTACTCAAAAAAATTACTTTAATATTCATGTGAAATGAAATTGGCCGTACAAAGGAAAATGTACAGGAATGCACCAGTTTATATTTTTCATACTGTGTGTGTGTGTGTGTGTGTGTTAAACAACAATTGTGAATGCTAATTCAGCATTTGCACTTAGATTGACATTCATTTGAACCCAGGGGCTGATCTCAATTGTATTTTTGCTTGTCAAATATTACAGAAAATTGGGAGAACTTATTATTTATTGAACAATGTTCAGGCAGGTCATCTGGACAGTTTCTTTTCTTTTTTTTCTTCTTCTTTTTTTTTGTGCTAAGACGTTTCGCCCTCCATTCGGAAGGCTTCATCAGTCTGAAGAAACACCAAACAAAACTGCTTCTCCCCCAACAGCTTACTCCAAAGTGGAAATAACCAGTTACGTTGGTGCTAAGATGGACTCTGGGGCATGCACTCTCCTCCGGTGCCAACCCTCTCAACAGTCAATGTCAAACTAGTTCAAAACACCAAAGTCCATGCTCAATAATCCAGGTATAAAATCCAACAATGTTCAGTCAGGTCATCTGTATGGTTTCTTCCTTACAATGTTTTGAAGCAGTTTGACATGACTGTCGACGAGGGAGAGGGCAGACACCGGAGGAGAGGTCATGCCCCACCCCAGAGGCCATTTTTGCACCAACGTAACTGGTAATTTCCACTTTGGATTAGACTGTTGGGGGAGAAGCAGTTTTGTTGATGGAGGGCGAAACGGCTCAGCACAACAACAAAAAAAGGAAATGTCCAGATGATGAGATTGAACATTGCTGGATTTTATACCTGGATTACTGAGCATGGACTTTGGTGTTTTATGTATTGGTTTGTCACCAGTTACTGATCATCTTTCAATCTGATGTTAAGTTTAGCTCTTCTTTTTATTCCACACATCATCCCACTCAGAGGCTGCAGTACTCAAAGAGTACTTGGTAAGGCCTGAGTAAAGAATCATGGGGATTACATAGAATTTTCCAAATACAGGTAGTCCCCGACTTACGAACGAGTTCCGTTCCTACGTATCATTCGTAACTCAAAAATTCGTAGGTTGGGGACTTCCTGTATATACCACACGAGCCGCCACTGATACACGTACATGTACGGTAATGAACAGTTACCAAGCACTCCACCTATCCTAACACAGCTACATAATTCTCAAAGTCCAGGGCTAAAAAACAAAAATATAATTTCTTACTTCGAGCTGATCAAGCTTGTCTCGTCTGTTTGCATGTTAGCTCCTTGCACGTCCGAGCTCCGCAACTTCGTGCTGCTCCACGTGGTCCAAACTGTTTACAGGAAGGACTGTTAGCATGTTAACTTCATACATTTGGAACCAGAAAAAGAGTTAATAACTTACTGAAAGCCGTTTCTCCGCGGTGTTCGTCCATCCAAAACAAGCTAAGCCGCATTAGCTGATGTTAGCCCCCGCCATTAGCTGCACTCGTTAGCATGTTAGCCGATCCAAAAGGGTGTCGGCGCTCGCTGTTTCTCCGCGTTAGCTCGGTGTCCCCCGACATCTTAGGCTGCCAAGTGGACATCGAGGCGAGCTACCGGACGCAGATGGCCTCTCCGCCGCCTGTTGACTCGGTGTCCCCGCCCGCGTTAGCATTAGCTCCGGCATTAGCTGTGTGTTAGCCCAGACCATGAGCTGGTGGTGTTGGCCGGTGTGGTGGGAGCGATCGGCGGCTGCTGCTCCGGGCCTGAGACGTCAACAGAGTTCACCGAGCGTTTTCAGCTAATTTATCCGTATGAGACAACCTCTGATCGGACACACGGTCCTCCAAAGCCAGCTGGCAGCTGCCGAGACCGGAACTAACTGTAAAATGGCGGATACGGTGCCATTTCCGGAAACAGCCTGAAGCTGCACAAATAGGCTTAAAAATTATAATAAAAATAATAATAATAATGATAATTTATTTATAAAGCCATTTAAAACAACCACAGCTGCAACAAAGTGCTGTACACATAAAATTAAGAAAATTTAAACACACACAAAAAAATAGATTTTTCTTTTTTTAAAGTTCATATTTTTATTAATTATGATGCCTTCGTAAAGTCAGAACTTCGTAAGTCGATGATGTCGTATCTTCTTACATTTAATGAAATCCCCATTTCTGCCTCTCATCTGTGTGCACAGACTGCTGACACTGCAAGGGGCAGGGCACCATACCAGGGTTCTGCAAGCTGTTTCCATGACATGAAAGTCTCACAAAAAAAAAGCCAAGATCTTATTTCTTGTTACCATCTCCTTTGCTTGGATTATTTCAGGTTCAGTTTTGTGTTGCAGGAATGTCTGCTCTGCAAAGATAAGCCATGAGAAATCTGTTAAACGTGTTTCTTTGTTCGTGGTCTTTGTTTTTTTATTTTTATTTTTTTTACAATAATACTGAATAGAATAAATACGTTTAGATACTACATTTTGAAACAACATATTTTGTGTTTTTGATGAAAAAAATAATAAGAATTATGGTACCACTTTACAATAAGGTTCCCATTATAGAAAGCTAATAAATAGTTTATGGATACGTTATTAATTCCTCTACTTTATAAATCCTTAAAGGGGACCACACATTCAAAATTCACTTTTTAATGTTTTTTTACTCAACTTTGGGTATTTACTACATAAAAAAACAGTCCTAAGGCCAAAAAAATGCACCCAGTGGTTTATTTACTCTAAGTAGATTTATTTTACTGTGATAATATAGGTTTCGTTTTTGAAATAAACTGGAAATCAATCTCGCTTGTGACGTCACAAGCGAGAGGACAACCCACCCCAACCTGAGTCCAGCCCCTCACCTAGCAACCCCATGTTAGGCTCAACCCACTTCTGTATTAAACACATGACTGTTGTTTTTCATGATTTCATCTCATCTTTTGTTTATATGTTATTAATTTCATGTGTACAGCACTTTGTTGCAGCTGTGGTTTTTTAAATGGCTTTATAAATAAAGTATAATTGTTATTTTTATGTTTTAGTTCAATTTTTAGTGTATTTGCGATCTCTCCCAACGCGCCGCCGGCAAAAATTAAACGAGCATACCCCCGGCGTAGAGACCGGTTGCGACGGGACCCTCTTCTGGCTTGATGGAGCGGAGCTTCAACTGTACAGCCTCACTGAAGCCTCACAGGAGCCTCGCAGCAGCGAGGACCTTCTCCTTACGGATTAATTTACGGGAGACACTTGGTGAACTTTGTGTTGTCTTGACTGGAACAGCGATAACTCCCAAAATCGCCGCGTGAAACGAGCGGAGCTGGCTAACACCGGAAGAGGAACAAGCTAACATTAGCATCGGATTCTGGTGGTCTCATGCTAAAAGGAGCAGCAAATTGTGGCGCGCTCAGACGGGTTTCTGTAAGTTATCTTAAGCTAGCACTAACAGCAAGTCAAATGAGTAATAAAAAAAGAGCTAATTTTAAAACAACAACACATTACAGATGAAGGCTGTTACAGAGGGCGTAAACAGATCTTTGAAGGGCGTGGACTTCAGAACTTCTATCAGAAACCGGTCGTTCAAAACAAAAGTTAAAAATGGCAGGATTAAAAAGGGTATAATTGATTATCTAAGAATTATTTTGTGCATTAAATTGAAGGAATAGGGTCTGGATAGCCCACAGAAATACCATAAAAATTTAAAAAACCCATCTGAGGTCCCCTTTAATAACTGCTTATTATGCATTAATTAAGGGTGACAGAGACAAAACTGACCAGTTTCTTGCCAAATAGTGAACCAAATCTTTTCAACTACCGTATATAAATTTTAGGGGCGCAGTACCACTTTCGTCCGCTAGGGTCCACCGACCGGTCCCAGCTCACGTGTCCGACAGCAGACTCCTCTGCTCGGACTCACTCTGTCGCAGCACGGCCTCCTGCTCTGGAATTCTGACACTTCAGAGAGTCCACCGAGCATTTCCAGCTCATGTGTCCGACAGCAGACTCCTCTGCTCGGACTCACTCTGTCGCAGCACGGCCTCCTGCTCCCTGGAGGTCTGAACTACGTGTTACATCAGGAGTTGGCAGAACTCTTCACCAGCGACACAGAAGATGAAGAATTCAACGGGTTTGAATAAAAATAAATAAATAAATAAATAGGTGTTTCTGTCATCATTATGGGCGGGTGAGCGTGTAGTAATTTTAAAGCCGCTTTATTTAGTCTGCTTCCTTTTGCCATGTTTTAATCGTCAAAGTGCATTTATTAAGAAAGGTTCAGCTGAGAAACACTTTTACTATAATGTCAGCAAACAAATATATTTTAAGGTGTTTATCTTGTATCCCCTACTGTTAAGGTGTGATGTGTTGATTCATCAATTTACATAGGATGGGTATGTTATCTCAGGCATGTGTGGGCTTTATCTCAGCTTCCAATTTACATAGGTTGGTGTGTGACATGTCAGCCTGTTTTATAACTTCACTGTCACACAGGCTGCTCCTTTGAATTGAAAAGGCCCTTTGGATGGAGGGTGAAACGTTTTCTGTAACAAATAAAGTCCAGTTGTTTTTGTATTGAACACTTTTTCTGATTTTATCATGTCCTGGATGACTGATTAACTCTACTGGGAGAGAATCTTCACCAGCATATGTTTATCTTGTTAAATTTTAAAGAGATAAAGGCTTTTGCAGCGCGCACGCGCGCACGTTTGGAAGAGCGAAACTATTTAAATCCAGCGGATTTGACCATTACGTACATTTTTAAAGGTAAAGTTCAGCTCAGACACACTTTTACTATCATCATCTTCTTCTTCTTCTTCTTCTTCTTCTTCTTCTTTCGGCTTTTCCCTTTTCAGGGGTCGCCACAGCGAGTCATCCTCCTCCACCTCACTCTGTCCTCTGCATCCTCTGTCCTCACTCCAACTACCTTCATGTCCTCTCTAACTGCATCCATATATCTCCTCTTTGGCCTTCCTCTGTGTCTTTTTCCTGGCAGCTGCATTTCTAACATCCTTCTACCAATATACCCACTGTCCCTCCTCTGGACATGTCCAAACCACTGTCCCTCCTCTGGACATGTCCAAACCATCTCAGTCTGGCCTCCCTAACTTTATCTCCCAGTTGTTCAACATGTGCTGTACCTCTGATGATCTCATTCCTGATCTTATCCATCCTTGTCACTCCTAAGGAGAACCTCAGCATCTTCATTTCTGCCACTTCCAGTTCTTTCTCCTGTCTTTTTGTCCATGTCTCTGTCTCCAGACCATACAACATAGCTGGTCTCACCACTGTCTTGTAAACTTTTCCTTTGACCTTTGCTGACACCTTTTTGTCACAAATCACTCCTGAAACTTTTCTCCATCCACTCCATCCTGCCTGGACTCTCTTTTTCACCTCTTTACCACATTTCCCATTTTCCTGGACAGTGGACCCCAAGTACTTGAAGTCCTGCACCTTTGTGACCTCTGCTCCTTGTAGCCTCACTGTTCCACTGGCCTCCCTCTCATTCACACACATGTACTCTGTCTTACTACGGCTGACTTTCATTCCTCTTCTTTCAAGTGAATACCTCCACCTCTCCAAGTTCTCTTCCACCTGTTCCCTGTTCTCACCACATATCACAATGTCATCTGCAAACATCATAGTCCATGGGGATTCCTGCCTGACCTCATCTGTTAGTCGGTCCATCACCAGAGCAAACAAGAAGGGGCTCAGAGCCGATCCTTGATGCAATCCCACCTCCACCTTGAAGCTATCTGTCACTCCTACAGCACATCTCACCACTGTCCTGCTGTCTTCATACATGTCCTGTACCAGTCTAACATACTTTTCTGCCACTCCAGATTTCCTCATGCAATACCACACCTCCTCTCTTGGCACCCTGTCATATGCTTTTTCTAAATCCACAAACACACAATGGAGTTCTTTCTGACCCTCTCTGTACTTCTCTATCAACATCCTCAAAGCAAAGATGCATCTGTGGTGCTCTTTCTTGGCATGAAATAGTGCATTAACAGAATAACCGAGTTTTCGACAGATCGAGTGCTTTGACTTCTTTCGAGGCTTTTTTGTCCACCTCGACTACCCGTAGTGACGTCATCACGTGATAAAAACAGAGCGTGGGGTAGCTTTTAGCTTTTAGTAGACGCTACAAAATGGATTCCTTTGTGCGCACGGATCTATGAAGCTGGTCCAGTCTTGTCAAAAAGGTAAAACAGTTTATAATTTTATAAATTGCGCCACTCATTGAAACATCCTGTTGACGTTCTTTTGCTATGAACACCGTAGTAGATTGTTGTGACAGCAGAGGGCAGTGTTGCAATGCAGGTCCCATATATAACACGGTCGAAACGGCTTCATCTCTCTCGTTTCACAAAGAAAAAGAAACAAATATTCATCTCTCTAGAGCTATTAAAAATCTATAAACACAATCTCTAAAAGTAAACCTAAATTGCACAGCTGCAGGCGGTGGTACGGTGTGGCTGTGGCCCCATTTGTTTTTTAAGTTTCGGTTTTCATCGCCTTATACTTTCACTTTTAATATTATTAATATAACTAATAGTTTTGTTTTTCCTGTGACTTATGTGCAGTATGATAAATGATAGGAGCATAATAAATGCTCCCAATGCTTTGTTGGTCTTTTTTTTCTTTTTGTAAAGACGTTTTTAGGCATTTATATTTATTTATTTATTTTGCATCGTAAGACACTGTGACGTCATCGGCTACTCGAGCGTCGTTCGAGTTTTTTTATGTTAATGTCGAGGTTAAAAATTATGTACTCGTTCAACCCCTAGCATGAAACCATACTGCTGCTCACAGATAGTCACCTCTTGTCTAAGCCTTCCTTCCACAACTCTCTCCCAGATCTTCATTGTGTGGCTCATCAACTTAATTCCCCTGTAGTTGCTACAACTCTGTACATCACCCTTGTTCTTAAAAATGGGAACCAGCACACTTCTTCTCCATTCTTCAGGCATTTTCTCACCCTCAAATATTCCATTAAATATTTGAGTCAAAAACCTCACTGCCATCTCTCCAAGACATTTCCAAACCTCCACTGGTATGTCATCAGGTCCTACTGCCTTCCCCTTCTTCATTCTTTTCAGAGCTTTCCGGACTTCACCCTCACTAATCTTTCCCACTTCCTGGTCCACAGTTTCTATGACCTCCACTCTTCTTTCTCTTTCATTCTCTTCATTCATTAGCTCCTCAAAGTAATCCTTCCATCTTCCCATCACACTCTCCTCACTTGTTAGAACATTCCCATCTTTAATAAGCCTAACCTGTTGCACATCCTTTCCAGCCTGATCCCTCTGTCTTGCCAATCGGTACAAGTCCTTCTCGCCCTCTTTAGTGTCCAGTCTCATTGTACGCCCTCTGCTTTGCCTTAGCTACTTCCCTCTTTGCTCTATGTCCCATCTCCTTATATTCCTGTCTCCTCTCTTCAGTCCTCTCACTGTCATATTTCTTCTTGGCTAATCTCTTTCTTTGAATGGCGTCCTGCACTTCACTATTCCACCACCAGGTTTCCTTATCATCCATTCTCTGTCCAGATGACACACCAAGTACCTTCCTACCTGTCTCTCTAATTACTGTTGCTGTAGTAGCCCAGTCACTTGGAAGCTCTTTCTTACCACCCAGAGCCTTTAACAGCTCGTCTCTGAATTTCTCACAACATTCTTCCTTCTTTAGCTTCCACCATTTGGTCTTCTTCTCTGATTTTACTCTTTTTCTCTTCTTCGCAACAACAGTCATTCTACACACAACCATCCGATGCTGTCTGGCCACGCTCTCCCCTGCCACAACCTTACAGTCTCCAATCTCCCTCAGGTTTCCTCTTCTACACAGAATGTAGTCGACCTGTGTACTCCTTCCTCCACTCTTATAGGTCACTCTATGTTCCTCCCTCTTTTGGAAATAGGTATTGACTATAGCCATTTCCATTCTCTTGGCAAAATCCACCACCATCTGTCCTTCCTGGTTTCTTTCCTTGACACCAAACCTACCCATCACTTCCTCATCCCCTCTGTTTCCTTCACCAACATGTCCATTCAGGTCTGCTCCAATCACCACTCTTTCCTCCCTGGGAATACTCTCTATCACTTCATCCAAATCTTTCCAAAATGTATCTTTCTCCTCCCTATCACATCCAACCTGTGGAGCATAACCACTGACTATGTTTAGCATCTGACCTTCTACTTCTACCTTCAGACACATCACCCTATCTGACACTCTCTTCACCTCTACTACAGTATTTGCCAACTCCTTCTTCAGGACCACCCCTACTCAATTTCTCTTTCTATCCACACCATGGTAAATCAGTTTGAACCCTGCTCCAATACTGCAAGCCTTGCTGCTCTTCCACTTGGTCTCTTGGACACAGAAAACATCTACCTTTCTGTGATGTTTCTCTGCACGCTCAATAATTGGTTTGTAGCAGACGTTGCTTTATTGTTTAAGCTGCACAAATACACTTAACAGGTTGCACGATCCTCCAGCGCTCCGTTCTCTGCACTTTCTACTTTCACACACAAACCTGCGTGCCTACGTCACGCTCTCTCTCTCGTGGTTCGTTCACTGGCACTCTGTAATATACATGCACGAACACTGCTGTATACATTACATCACTCCTTTTTTTGCAAATAACTTTCCATTTCTAACAACATTAGTTTTCTTTTAAACAAAACTGACTTCACTGAATTTCTGCATTAACAAAAATGTCCAACAGTGTTGAGACACTTCAAAATTCTACGACCAGATAATATCGCTGTTCCCAAACAAAATCAACACAATGATAGCACTGACATTTAGTGTGAACTGTTAAACCAAAACGTAGATCAGTCTCCAATTGCTGTTTAACACAAACTGTTGAACCAAACATTAATGAAGTTCTTGTCCTTATATAGTTTCAGCCTAACTCATAAGTATTTAAGTATGATGGGCATCTTCGGTATCTCTTAGGCTGAACCCGTGGTGGTGGAACAGGAATGTCTACATCTTCATCTTCAGAATCAGGTGAAGACTGTCGTACGCTGGCACTGATCTTCTTGAAGAAGGAGGAGTTTCTTGTGATTGAGTGTCCATTGTTGCTGGCGGTAACCATGGAGCCTTTACGCTGGGTCACCGTGTGAGGGTCACTGTTGTAGGGTGTTGTCAGTTTGCTGTGTTTCGGTTGTCGGAATAGTACGGTGTCGCCAATTTGAAAGGTGTTGGGCTTTGCACAATGACGTGCGTCCGCATTGAGTTTCATCTTTTCCTTTGCAGTCCAGTCTCGGCTTCTGATCACGTGGTCACTGGTGTTTTCCACAACGTTAGAGAAGATCAGAATCTTTGTATAGATCTTCCGCTGGAACATGAGCTCTGCTGGAGATACTTCAGTGGTGCTATGTGGAGTAGAGCGATACTCACGAAGAAATGTGTTTAAAGTCTGTTGCCATGCAGTACCTTGGCAGTGTGACACTCTGACTGCCTTTCCCAATGTACGCATAAAACGCTCTGCTGTTCCATTTTCTTGGGGCCATAGAGGTGTTATCTTCCTGTGGTTGCAACCCATGTCTGTCAGAAACTTTGAAAACTGTTCACCATTGAATGGAGGTCCATTGTCTGTTTTGAGACATCTGGGAATTCTGAACATTGAAAATATCTTGTCCAACACAGGAGTAACAGTGTTTGCTGAAATAGACCTAACGGCCTCAACTATTGGATAGCGGGTGTACTCATCCACTATAACCAGCAAGTACTCACCAGTTGGTAGTAGACCATAGAAATCTGCGCTGATTGTGTGCCATGGTGATTCTGGTAGTTTTGACATTTGAAGGGGCTCGAAATGAGTTACTGGTGTGTTTGCTTGGCAGGCTAAACCGTTTTTGACTCTAAACTCTGCTTTTTGGTCCATGTTGGGGAACCATACTTTTGACTAGGGATGGGGCCGAGCCGATCCAGTATCGGTATCCGATACCAGCATTATTTAAGTATCGGGTATCGGATCAAACCTGCTGATACTTTTCCGATCCAGCTTCAAAGAGCACTTGTGTTCAATCACATTCTGTGACTGCCCTTCTTAACATTGTGTGAGATAAACCCAATGAAGACACTCTTAAGCCTTACAATAGGGGGGTTGTAAGGCTTAAGAGTGTCTTCATTGGGTTTATCTCACACAATGTTAAAATGAATAGTTTAGGTGCAAAAGTTTCATTATACAGAGTCAAATACCTGAACAGTATCGGATCGGGAAAGTATCGGTATCGGTCGATACTGAGTTAATAAGTATCGGTATCGGATCGGAAGTGAGAAATGTGGATCGGTGCATCCCTACTTTTGACCTGAGCAATGTCTTTGTCTTGACAATTCCTTGGTGTCCCTCGTGGGCTGATTGTAGTACTCTTTCTTCCAGACTTGAGGGGATGACGAGTCTAGTGCCACGAAGAAGACTGTTGTCCGTGTGTGACACAGTCAGTTCATTGCAGATTTGCTTGTACTTTTGTAGAATGTTGATGTCTTGTGAGTCGTCCTTGACTTGGTGCCATGTGTTGTCTCTTAAGTGTGCAACAACCTTCTGTATGACTCTGTCTGTGAGGGTTGCCTCTTTGATGTCAGCTAAAGTCATGGCTTTGGGTGTGTCTTGTTGTGCTAGGAAGTTAACATACTCTTCAGCTACCTTTGTTGCTCTTGTGTGGTTTCCAGTCTGTATGGGGATCGGATGCCTGGACATGTAGTCAGCTGGGTTATCCGTTACTTTCCTGTAGACTACTCAAAGATTGTATGGTTGAAGCCTTAAGCCTCCAGTATAGCTGTCCGTTATGTCCAGCGCCGCTGGACTCGCGTGTGTTGCGCACCGGTAGTTCATATTATACTCTGTGCAAGCGTAGCTCTCTGGAGTGCAGGCTCCAGCAGCTGCAGCCGGGCGGAGCGTTTACCTACAGGACAAATTGAGGTCGCTGATTGGTCATTTGCTGACACGCGAGGCAGTTTATCAACGCGCGCGCGTAGGCGTAGTAAAATTTGAGCTTGGCGCGTTCAGGCCCTCGATCAAAGGCTTTTGCCGCGGCGCTCACATGGCGCTGACATGGTGTGCCGCGGCGCTCGGATTAACGCGCAGCTACACTGGGGCCTTTAGTCCCCCTCGCTCGATTCTTGCAGGTGGTTTTGAACAAGGGTTGTTCCATATTACTTCCAGCGCTTTGTGGTCTGTAACCAAAATGAAAGGGTGTCCATACAGATACAGGTGGAAATGTTCACAGCTCCATACTATTGCCAATGCTTCTCGTTCTGTCTGCGAGTAGCATCTCTCAACATCGCTCTTAGAGCACGACTGGCGTATGCTATAGTGTGTCTTTCTCTCTTCTTTCCAAGTTGATAAAGAATAGCTCCTAGACCAACAGGGCTTGCGTCTACGACCAGTTCTGTGTCTTTGTTGGGATCAAAGTTTGACATCACAGTCTCACTGGTTAAACTGTCTTTCAAGTTTTGCAGGGCTTCTGCTTGGATTGGACCCCAGCATCATTGTGTGTCTTTCTTTGGGTCGGCCGTGGTGTAGTGGTAATGGCAGTCGACCCCTGATCGGAAGGTTGGAGGTTCGAATCCCGCGTCCGCCCACCATGTGTCGTTGTGTCCCTGGGCAAGACACTTAACCCCAAGTTGCTCCTGGTAGATCTGGATGGCGCCTTGCAAGGTAGGCTACCACTACCGGCGTATGAATGTCTGAATGAATGGGTGGATGGCTGGTATTGTAAAGCGCTTTGGGGCTCCTCAAAGGGAGCTGGAAAGCGCTATATAAATGAGCTCCATTTACCATTCTTGGTCAGCTCTCTAAGTGGTGCTGAAATTGAGGCAAAGTCTTTAATGAAACGTGAGCAATAAGTCGCCATGCCCAGCAGGCTTCTCACCTCAGTGGGGTTTTCCGGCGCGCTAGCTTCCTTGATTGTAGCAACCTTCTTTGGGTCCGCAGATATGCCGCCAGCTTGGAAGATGAATCCGAAAAATTCCAGCCTAGATTTGTTGAATTCACACTTATCTTTGTTAAATGTGAGACCTTTCTCCTTGAGCCTCTGGAACACCATTGTGAGGCTGTCATGATCTGCTTATGTCTTTCCATGCACAATGATGTCATCGCTGAGGTTTTTCACACCTTCAATTCCTTGTAGAGCCTGGCAGATGGCATTTTGAAAAACTTCTGCTGCTGATGATATGCCAAAATTCAGACGTTTGTACCTCCTCAGACCTTTATGCGTGCTGAATGTTGTGAATGTGTGGCTGTCAGGGTGGAGTTCTAGCTGATGGTAGCCAGCTCTTAGGTCTAGCTTGGAGAAGACCGTCGCTCCGTTCAACTCATGGATGACATAGTTCATAGTGGGAGTAAGATGACGTTCACGTTGGATGGCAGTGTTAGCTTGTCTCATGTCTACGTAGATTCTGACTTCATTCGGCCTTTTGAGTTTGGGTGGAGTCACAATTGGGGAGATCCATGGTGTAGGACAAGTCACTATCTCTATTATGTTCTTCTAGCTTTTGGAGTTCTTGTTCTACTCTCTGACAAATGTGAAATGGGACATGTCTGTGTGCCTGACATGTGGGCTGAACATTAGTGTCTATGTGGAGTTTCACTTGAAAGTCCTTAAGCATGCCTATGCCTTCGAAAAGTTCTGGGAAACTCTCCACAAGCCTTTCTGCCACTGTGGGTCTTGGTGTGTCTGATACACTGTTAACTACTTTGATGAGGCCTAACTGATTAGCTGTGTCGTAGCCTAACAGAGAACAGCTTTTGCCTGTTTTCACATAAAACTTGCATTTAGTAATTTTGTTGTTTGCGTCAGCTTCACAGATGAACATGCCAGCTAGTTATAGCGGGGTAGAACAGCCATATGAGAAGACTTTAGTATCAGGTGGGACTAATTGCGGTTGTGGCGAGAGCAGGTCTAGGGTAGACTCACTGATGATGTTCACCGTGGCACCTGAATCTAGTATCACTGCAATCTCAATGCCTCCTAGTTTAATATGAGACATCGGCATCTTGGTTTTGTCCGTGCTAGTCGTGACAAACACATAATCCTCGCCACTGCTAGA
>JBBPBX010003613.1:0-12708 GCA_038048925.1 Garcialebias charrua
TCAACCACTTCCACTTCAACCACTTCCGCTTCAACCACTTCCACTTCAACCACTTCCGCTTCAACCACTTCCGCTTCAACCACTTCCGCTTCAACCACTTCCGCTTCAACCACTTCCGCTTCAACCACTTCCGCTTCAACCACTTCCGCTTCAACCACTTCCGCTTCAACCACTTCCGCTTCAACCACTTCCGCTTCAACCACTTCCGCTTCAACCACTTCCGCTTCAACCACTTCCGCTTCAACCACTTCCACTTCAACCACTTCCACTTCAACCACTTCTGCTTCAGCTACTTCTGCTTTGGCGACTTCCGCTTTGGCTTAATGTTATTCTGTTTTTGCAAATGTTGTTAATTTACATCTCAGGGCCACCCTAGTTTAGGGGCTTCTAAAATATTGTCAATGAAGTCAGTGTTGCCAGACAAACGATAAATATTAGTACAATATTTTTTGCCCTCCTCGGTAGAAATAGTTCTTAAAATCCATAATGTACAATAATTTGACCGCTTCAGGGCTTGACTAAATTAGTTAAAAATGCACACAGCGTTGCCAGCTTAGAGTATCTCGTTATTCATAGTGAGTTTTCAAACCTCTCTAGTTATGTATTATTTTTTAAGCAACTAGCAAGTCTAGTGTGCTGTTTAGCATTGTTTAACGACAAGTTACCTGTTTATGTGTGTGGTGTTGCTGTTTGCATGTAATGTGTGTTAAAATGTCACAGTGAAACAGTAAAAGCTATGTCTATGGCAGAAATTCAGAGGCATTCAGAAGTGGTTTAGGAAAGAGGGTTGATGTTAGTTTTTAGAATCTAAACCAAGTCCATGTAAAAATATTAATGAGACAGATCCATGATGATGCAACAGCAGCGTGTAGAAGACAGTTCAGTCTGTTCAAAGATTATTCATAACAAAAACGAACAAAACTATAAACGAAAAATCTATTTTAGCCAGGGGGATTGCACATATAAACATCCATCCATCCATTATCTTTACCCGCTTCTTCCTTTGTGGGCCACGGGGGTCACTGGTGCCCATGCATGTCCAGGTATCACTGTGTGAGAGGCAGGGGACAAACCCGGACAGGTCTCCAGTCCATCACAGGGAGACATAGAGACAAACAACCATTCACTCTCTCACTCAAACTCAGAGACAATTTAGAGTTACCAATCAGTCTAACATGCATGTTTTGGGTCTGTGGGAGGAAACCGGAGTACCCGGAGAAAACCCACGTATGCACGGAGAGAACATGCAAACTCCACCCAGAAAAATGTCCCCGGGCCGTGATCCAATCTGGCGACTTTCTCTCTGAGAGGCGGTAGCTCTTCCAACTGAGCCACCCATAGGCTTTAATATTCACTGTTCATAGTACAGTATTGTGCTATAGAGGAGATAATTTTGAGACACTTTAAAATGCAGTGTGCGTGTGTAAGATAATTTTCCTCAAAATAGAATAATTTTAAGCCGCTGATACAATACTTTACATTTCCCATCTGGCAACACTGATTTATGTGGATACAAGACTGAATTTTTTTTTATTTTGTAGAACTTTCCATGGGGCGACAACTAATCAGAATTTTAAGTGTTTCGTGGCAGGTTTTAGTTGTTCAGATCATTTTAAAATGTAGAGAACGCCTAATATTCAACCATTTTAAAACTGCTGCAACTCTGGTACTGACAGGTTCACGGGACGTCCAGGTGCATATCTACGCCTCATCAATCGCTGGAAACTAGAGGAGGTAAACTAATTTTTATTCTTCAGGAGGAACAAATAGTCTTGGGGCTCCATGTACAGTATTTGGAACCAGAATGTTTAGCTTTATCTGCATGCCCACAACCCTCATCGGCATAAAGTGGTACTTCTTGGAACGTGTGAGGAACAAACACACTGAAGTGCTCTATGAGGACAAAAGGTCTGAGCTGACATTTTTGCTGCTGCGCTAATGTGCTTCCACTTCCACTCCTGCAGAAATGCAGAACTAATGTGACATGAACAGTGCAAGAGTAGCTCCAGTCAGCCTTTTGTTGCCATGGAGAATTATGCCTAGGCTTGCAGAACTTCTTTTAATGCACCTTGGCATAATATTCAATGACTGAAGGTGCAATAAGATTGGTGTGAGATGTACTTATGGGACAAACAGAAGCACTGCAATTACCCAAATAAATATTTTATTAAAACCTTGTTGAGTAAGAACAATAAATCACTGATGACCAGGTTTCTTTGTTGCTTCTGCTGCAGTGCCACCCAAGTGGCTGCCTCATTGACCTCTGTATGCAAATGGGAATTATTATGGTGCTAAAACAGACGTGGAACAACTTCATGGAGCTTGGCTACCCGTGAGTTCTGTTTGTTTCATTTCTTTCATTATTTCGCTCTTTCATGTGTTTGCATCAATCGTACTAATGACAATCAAGAAATGACCTTCCTTAAAACTCCTATTGGGGTTTTCAGCTTTATTTGAAATTTTACAGCTAATCGTTCCCATTGCATTGGTGTTTCTCTTTTCATTTACATTAATTATTTTTTTTTCAGAGTTTGGTGTCAAATCATGTTCCCTTTCAGTGGGTCTCTCGGTGCAACATACTTGCTATGGGAATTGTGCCCCCGTGCGATTACCTGAAGGAATATACTCATGCCTTTACGGCAGGGGCGTCACCGCCGCGCAGAGGCCCCGCCCTCTGGGTACTTAAGCGGCTTGCGCCCCTCCATCTTTCTCTTTTTTGCCCTTCACCTCGCTTAACACCTGAACTTCGTGGGACTTCTCTGTTGTCGCATCGCTCGACTGAGGTGAGCTTGCTCCCTACACTGAGCTTACAGAGAAATTTTCCTGCGTATTGCTGGGCTGGCGAAAGCTAGTCCAGCGTTTTTCTACTCACCTTCGAAGTCTTCTTCTTTTCCGCAGCTTCACGCTCGACGGCGCTAACTGCGTCACATCCTCCTGCTATCATTAGCAGGTCAACCAGCGTAAGCAAGACGACGGAGAGGACGGCTTCAAACAAAAGACAACTAACCTCGACGCTTCTCGCCGGACATGGCTCCCGAGAAGGGAAAACAGAGGACAAGGAGGAGGAAATCCAAGACGACGAGTCCTCGCTCGCGTCCATGCCCCAGCGGCTGCGGCTACTCCCTCTCGGTGACGGACACCCACGAGGCCTGTCCGGTCTGCCTAGGGATGCTGCACGCAAGGAAAGCGCTGGAATTCCCCGAGTCCTGCTCTCACTGCCGTCGAATGTCGGCAGTAGTGAGGAAATGACGGGCTGACGCGTTGGCCAAATCCATGGCTAGGAACGCGGCTCTGAAGGTCGCACGTCGCACTGCGGTGCTCGCTCCTGAACCGGAGCCCGAGAACGTGGACCTAGAATGTAATGGCCGAGTTAGAGAGGACAACATGTCGGACTGTTCAGCTGACGCCGAGGACTCGACGCCCGAAGTGTCCGACCAAGACGCCGAATATGGTCACACGGGAGAAACTATGGATTCCTCCCAGAACCTGGCGTAAATCCTCCCGGAACCGGACCTGTCGGTACCTGCCCTGTTCGACTTGTGTCATAGAGTGGCGGATGCACTATAGGTCACGTGGCCAGACCCAACGCCTCGCCAACAGGCTACTAGGCTAGCAGGAAGCTACTTCTTCGCAAAACAGCTGACAACGTCGCGGAAAATGCCTGTTTTCCCAGATTTCCTCATGGAGCTCAAACGCTCCTGGGCGGAACCCGGAGCTCCCATCATGCTGCCATTATCCCGACTCCTTGACATGGCGGGAATGGAGACAGAAGGCCTCGCTAACGCACTCCCAATAGAGGAAACTTTAGCGGCTCACCTGGCCCCCACGACCACGGGGACGAAACCAACGCTGCCCAGCAAAGCCTGTCGCGCTTCGGAGAAACAACTCGAGAAGTGCTACAAGGCTCAGGGCCTCGCGGCCCGCGCAATGAACGCATCGACCATGGTGCAGGCGTACCTGGTGGAAAAACTCCAACATATCCAGGTAGCAAAGGATGAGCAGGCCGCAACTGAAGCCATGGAGGAGGCCCACCGTGCCTCGGACCTCGTGCTCCGCATGATTGGGACAATAGCCATTTCACAAGGCAAGGCAATGGCGGAAATAGTTGTCGCCCAGCGCCATCTTTGGCTAACTCTGTCGGACCTCCCAGAAAATCAGAGGTCCACGTTCCTCCAGCACCCCATCGAGTCGACGGGACTCTTCGGGGGAACCCTGGAACACGTCCAGGCCAGATTGGAACAAAGACGCAAACAGGCGGAAGCCCTCTGCGAGGGGTTGCCGAGAAAAAGCTTTGCACCCCAAAAGAAAACACACGTGGCCTACCACGGAAGAGATTTGTTGATGGCGGCGAAACCTTCCAGTACCGGCCGAGGACCTCTTCTGTGACCCGATGTGGTAAATAGACTTGAACCTGATGAAACAGGACGAACTGATGTTTTTACAGGTTTGTCGGCCACGTGATACGGGAACCTAACTTCTTGAGCCCAGTCTCCCCTTGTAAAAAACTACGAGGAGTGAGTGGTATGTGCGCACGCACTAAACATGACTCGAATGTTGCATGTATAAACAAAACTAACACTGTTTCAGACATGTACAAAAATAAAAGGTACCAAAGCACAGACTGCCCTGGTTCTTGACTCGAGTCCCATTTTTATAAACACACCATGTGGTCAAACCATGAACCACAGCAAGATACACGAGCCCTGCCAATGACGGTCAGATCTCGCAATATCTTCTGTCGGGCCGACCAGACTGCTCAAGGAATCGCAAGGGAGTCAAGGGTCATCCCTCTGACGCTAAAAGACGTCGAGCAACAGTTTAACATTCATTCATTCATTCAACCTTTATTTAGTCAGGTAAATCTCATTGAGCCTCGAGGGCTCATTTACAAAAGCGACCTGCTACAAACTAAAGAATGATGAACAGCAATGGTAGAATTTCCTTAAACAACAAACAACAGAAAAAAAAACGTAGGAGAGAAATAGAAAGTGAAATGCAAAGTATCAAAACTAGCAAAACACCACAAGGTAGATGTACAAAATCAAAAACAGGAACATATCTGCAATGGTTTTTGCCAGGTTTCCAATGTTTCCAACATGCCCTCCAGGCTCAGCGCGCATGCGCAGGCATGGGAGGCGTGTTTACCAAACTATTGGGTCATGACAACGATACGTCATGGGCTCAAGTTGCAGTTTTCAAAAAGACTGCCCCGCTTCACAGGGGTGCTGCAGTCTAAAATGAACCCCAAACGTGCACACGTGCTGAGGGAGGAAGACTCAACAATGCTGCAAAAGCGAGTGATTAGCTTGGTCTCAGGACGCAAGCTATGCTCTGGCCCCTACAGTAAATACTTCCTGGTAACCAAAAAGGATCGTTCCTTGAGGCCGATTCTGGATCTCAGGACTCTCAACAAGAGGATTAAAACATTCAAGTTTAAGATGCTTACACTGTGGCAGGCCCTCCAGTCAGTGAGACCTGTAGACTATGCGTGTTCAGTGGATTTGAAAGATGCCTATTTTCATATAGGCATATGGAGGAAACATAGGAAGTTCCTTCGCTTTGCCTTCGAGGGAAACGCTTATGAATTCAAAGCTTTACCCTTCGGTTTAAAGACTGCTCCGTGTACATTTACTAAATGTCTGGATGCAACCCTGACCCCTCTTAGGAATCAAGGACTTAGGGTCATGAATTACCTGGATGACCTGCTTATTCTGGCTGGAAGCAGAAAGCAGCCTCAGTCACACTCCTATAGGGTGATTTCTCACCTGGAATCTCTCTGTTTTGTCATAAACCTACAAGAAAAGCGATTTGACCCCATCACGGGTTACCGTATTTTTGGGAGTACAGATCGACACCGTCCAATACACAGCATGGCTCTCGAAGGTACGAGTTTCCTCCATTCGCCGTTGCCTGGAAAGATTTAAACTGGACCAACGGGTCCTTGTGAAAACCTGCCAACGCCTTTTAGGCCTCTTGGCGGCAGCCATTCCCTGTGTGCCGCACGCATTACTGAAAATGCGGCCCATGCAGCTGTGGCTAAACCAACGAATACAGCCCAACCTGCCTAATCAGGCAGAGATGGTTGGGATAGATCCAGAGTGCCTGGAGGCCCTGGAACCCTGGAGAGATTTGTCCGTTTTCACGGAAGGGGTCTCATTGGGGAGGGTGTCATCTCGTGTGGTCATCACGACGGACGCCTCAAAAACAGGATGGGGGGCGATCTGTAGAAATCAGAACGCCCGCGGCCTTTGGAATGAACAGGAAGCAAGATTACATATCAACTTCCTGGAGTTGTTGGCCGTATTTCTGTCATTAAAATACTTCTTCAACAAAGGTCTGATTGCTGGACAACACATCCTGGTGAAATCAGATAACAGGACCACAGTGTCCTTCATCAACAGAGAGGGAGGGACAAGGTCCCAGGCCCTCCTTGGACTTGCACAGAGGATGATCACATGGTGTGCTCCAAGAATCTTGTCACTTAGGGCGACTCATGTTCCTGGTGAACTGAATTATGGAGCGGACGCCCTCTCAAGAGGACCTCTTTTGGCGTCGGAATGGAGCCTGAACCCACGGATCGTGGAACAGGTCTGGTCACGATTTGGGAAAGCTTCTGTGGACCTGTTCGCCTGCAGGACTAGCTCACACTGTGACCTTTATTTCTCCTTGAAGGAAACAGATGCTCCATTGGGTATGGATGCTCTGGCACATGATTGGCCTGCAGGGGTGCTTTACTATGCCTTTCCACCTGTCCCTCTGATCGGGGCGACATTGGAACGGGTACGTCAGGGAGGTCTCTCCCTGATTCTCATAGCCCCTAGGTGGCCACAGAAAACATGGTTCCCGGAGCTGATCTCAATGCTATCTGGGGTACCATGGCAACTGCCTTCTCACAGGGACCTCCTGACTCTGGCGCATGGGCAGCTTTTACACCCACGCCCAGAGTTATGGCAACTTTCAGTCTGGCCTCTGAAGGGATCTGGCTGAGAGCCTAGGGCTTTGGTTGCTTTGTCCCAAAACAATTGGTAAAATAAATATATATGTCCTGTGGAAACATCACGTTGGTGTTTGTTACATCTGGCGTTTTTTCCTCTTAGCATGTGCTTTCTGCACTCCCTGCAGGAAGTAGCTGGGAGATGCCTGTCCTCTAGGACAGATGCTCTCACGTGCACTTTGCTGAGTATTTCAAGGGCGTGAATGGATTACATTCCCATAGCAAGTATGTTGTAACCGAGAGATCCACTGAAAGGGAACTGAAAGTTATGCACCATAACTCATGTTCCCTGAAGGAAGGGAACGAGGTGCAACATGTCTGGCCCTTTCAATGCTGAAAGCTCGGTGAAGTGCAATTTTGGAGAAAGATGGAGGGGCGCAAGCCGCTTAAGTACCCAGAGGGCGGGGCCTCTGGCGCGGCGGTGACGCCCCTGCCGTAAAGGCGTGAGTATATTCCTTCAGGTAATCGCGCGGGGGTGCAATTCCCATAGCAAGTATGTTGCACCTCGTTCCCTTCCTTCAGGGAACATGAGTTATGGTGCATAACTTTCAGTTTCCTACTTATCTATGCCAAGAAATTGTTTATACGTGGTTAGAAATGTTTCAAACGGTTTAAACGGGTTAAGTGTATTTCCTATTCACATTCAGACTGTTATACATTATACTTTGTAGATCCATTATAGTTTTGACCTCGTTCAAAATTTCCATAGCAAGGTCATGGTATTTTATTGTCTTAGTAGCCTCGTAGAACCCAGGGGTCCTAGGTGAAGCGTGGAGCTAGATGTGGTAGCTTATCCATGAAGTGGGGCCGGAGCATACTGTAGTTATTTTGTAGTCAAGAGTTTAAATGCAGCTTCCCAGGGGCCATGCCCAGGCTTTGACCGTATCATGACTACATCTTGCTGGCAGCACTCCAATAGCAGGAAAAACATATTTGGCCAGAACTAAAGGTAGTAATCTCACTGGGCTGTGACAGATACTAACTAGTTGCACCCCGTTGAAGAGCGAAAAGGAGTTGAAAATACCCAACGTTGGTATGTCTAAGTTGTACGCATGATAGCTTTAAAAAAAGTGAGGTGTCAACTTCTATTTTGGTCTGTGGATACATCTGGGCATAAGAAAGGTCACAACTAAAAACTGGGTTGCCATGTCCAAAATCCAAGCTGGCCACTTCCATATACCGTATTTCCGGTGTATAGGTCGCACTTTTTTTTTTTNACCTATACTCAGATGCGACCTATCACTGCACCACCTGGTAGGTGGTTGGGTTAAATGCAGAGACGAATTTCGTCTGTGTATGGGAAACATACGCAGATGACAGGAATAGACATTATTATTATTATTATTATATATGGCTTGTTATCACTTTCGGTGAAACAAATTTTTAAATCCAGCTCATTTCACAATTACGTTCATTTATTAAGGAAAAGTTCAGCTCAGACATATATTTGCTATAATTTTTATCAAACAAATAATTGTTTTTAAGTGTTAATCTTCTTAAAAGCCTTGCTGTGCGCTCCTGTGGCAGACATTTGCAGCAGAGCTAAACGTAGGTGCGACCTATACACCAGTGCAACCTATCTAGGGATTTTTCCAATCTATTGGTGATAATTGGACAATGCGACCTATACACGGGTGCGACCTATACACCAGAAAATACTGTACATATGTAAACCAGTCACCTCTATCATTTGAGGAAACTAGTTTTTATATTGCGTAAAAGTACATTTCCTTGAAATGATTTGGGTGTCTGAAGATCAAGCTATACCGGTAACCAAAGGTGGTTTTGGCCACCTCAGGGATATGCACCACACTGCACCTGGAGGTGGCTAAAGTTGCTCCGTCCTTGAATATCATGCACCAAAAACAGTAAGTTGTACCGCCATTTCCTGTTCAATTCCAGTCAAAAGAACACTTATCTCAAAGAATATGAACATTCACTATTCAAATCCCTCAGAGACGAGGGACATTGGCATACACTTAAATGGTGTTTTGAGACACATAATAAATCTACCATCCTTCTCTGCATCATGTTCATCAGTTTCCTCATGAGTCTTGTTGCTTTAATTTTAAACATGTTCAAAATAACTACATTTATACAATACTATAAAACATATGGAATACAAGCAATGAAGAATTACACATTTTCTTTCCCTGCCCAGATCTTGTAGGTCTCTTTAGTATGGCTATGTTTAAAAGGTTCACTTGTTCACTCGTTCACTACCTCACTGTCACTTTCTGTGAGGCTATGTAGGGGATAAGGGAAAGTGGGGTGTTTTTTTTTTTTGCATTTTAAACACTAAATGTTCTTCATAATAGTGTACCTGTTACATGCATTGGGCATGTAATTTATTTAAGTCAGAAGACAGAGTTGTTTAGTTGTTGTGGTGGGTACTCCGGGAGTATGGGGTATCAGGCCCTTTGATATGGGCTGTTAGGTCCCTGTACGACCGGTGTCAGAGCTTGGTCCGCATTGCCGGCAGTAAGTCAGGCTCGTTTCCAGTGAGAGTTGGACTCCGCCAAGGTTGCCCTTTGTCACCGATTCTGTTCATAACTTTTATGGACAGAATTTCTAGGCACAGCCAAGGTGTTGAGAGGATCCGTTTTGGTGGCCTTAGAATCGCTTCTCTGTTTTTTGCAGATGATGTGGTCCTATTGGCTTCATCAGATCGTGATCTACAGCTTTCGCTGGAGCGGTTTGCAGCCGAGTGTGATGCGGCCGGGATGAGGATCAGTTCCTCCAAATCCGAGGCCATGGTCTTGAGCCGGAAAAGGGTAGAGTGCCCTCTCCAGGTCGGGGAGGAGGTCCTGCCCCAAGTGGAGGAGTTTAAGTATCTCGGGGTCTTGTTCACGAATGAGGGAAAACTGGAGCGTGAGATCGATAGGCGGATAGGTGCAGCGTCCGCAGTGAAGCGGGCGCTGTACCGGTCTGTCGTGGTGAAGAGAGAGCTGAGTCAAAAGGCAAAGCTCTCAATTTACCGATCGATCTACGTTCCCACCCTCATCTATGGTCATGAGCTTTGGGTTGTGACCGAAAGAACGAGATCTCGGATACAAGCGGCTGAAATGAGTTTTCTCCGCAGGGTGTCTGGACTCTCCCTTAGAGATAGGGTGAGAAGCTCAGTCATCCGGGAGGGACTCAGAGTAGAGCCGCTGCTTCTCCACATCGAGAGGAGCCAGTTGAGGTGGCTCGGGCATCTGGTTAGGATGCCTCCTGGACGCCTCCCTGGTGAGGTGTTCCGGGCATGTCCCACCGGGAGGAGACCCAGAGGAAGACCCAGGACACGCTGGAGGGACTATGTTTCTCGGCTGGCCTGGGAACGCCTTGGGATTCCCCTGGAGGAGCTGCTCCAAGTGGCTGGGGAGAGGGAAGTTTGGGCCTCCTTACTTTGGCTGCTACCCCCGCGCCGACCCCGGATAAGCGGAAGAGAATGGATGGATGGTTGGAGCAAATTGTGTGAACACTATCAGATGTGCCGGCTGCTTGCGATACGTTTAGGGTTAGCTCGGACGTTTGTGTTTTCGTTAAAAGTAGTCTATGTGAAAGACGTTTTGTGGTGGTGAGCTGTTTAAAACAGTTTTTTTCAGCAACAATGGGGTTAGTTGAAATCCGTTTAAAGGAAATCCATTTAAAAGAACTCGAATTTGAAATAAGTCTAATGGAGTTGGAGTTGGGTGTTGAACATGTCCCATTGTGTGAGGTGGGGTGTCGCCCTAAGTGGTGTTCTGGAGAAGCTGTGATGGGACTACGCTCCAGTTTTCCTGTTGCAGGCATCTCTAAGCTTGTAAATGATGACTTGGCTGTGGATTATGTGTTGGTCACTCCAGAGGTGACACCACAGGTGGAGGAGAACAGCAAAATGGACATTGATATTGATCTGATATTGATCTGAGTGACTGTTTTTTGTTTTTCTCTGAGACAGAACTCTTCTCAGTGTGCAATGTAGCAGAGGAGCCGAGCCTAACTATCCATCCTGCTCCTTTGTGTACCCTTTCGGCCTGTTCATAGGAGGTTGTGAGTGTGATGCTGGACGTTGTGGAGCCTTTGGCTAGAACAAAAGCAAGGAGTGAATTTTTGATGTCTGTGCGAGATGAACTGCTGGAACCGTTTGTTGAACGTGTTAACCATGATTGTGTATTTGTTGACTCTCTATGCTTTGTCTGCAGTGTACCTGATGACAGAGCTGTTGCAGCTGACATGTTGGTGCTGTCCGGTGTTGAAACGAAGGGGGGCCGTTTCCCTCTGGCTGTGATGGGAATGAATCACTCTACCCCTCCAGCTGGCGTCATTGATCAGAATGTTGGTGAGGGAGGTACTAAACAGAGGCCTTGCAGAGTGAAACCTGATAAGCAACACCTTTTTGGGTTTATGCTATTTTGAGTGTGACTGGTTGATGTGTGTTGGCGGTTCTACTGGACCCGCTGGTAGTTTTAGTCTGTCTGTGCTGTTAGTGATGGGTTGTGGGTTGTTTGTTTTTTTGCTTTGTTGTTGTGGGTGTAGGTGTTCGTGTGTTTGGTTTGCTTTGTATGGGTGATGAATGTGGTGTAATATGGCTGTATCATCCCATGCAAAGTCTTGCGTGGGGGTGTTACATGCAATGGGCATGTAATTTATTTAAGTCAGAAGACAGAGTTATTTAAAGGTTTTGAGTGAATAATTGACTGTAGCTGTTACTTAATTAAAGCACGCTGTAGATGGGGTGGTTGCTCCCTCCATATTAGGTCCAAACCGCAGAAGAAGAGAAGAGAGGTCCGAAGCAGCAGCAGAGTGAGTGGAGCCATGGTCGAGTGAAGTAACCGAATGGAGAAGCCGAAGGAAGCCGAATGAATCCGATGAGAGCCAATGTCGAGGGAAGCCGAAGAAAGCCGAAGGAAGTCGAAGTAAAACAGCCGAAGAAGAAACCATGTGAAGCCGAAGTAAAACAGTCGAAGAAGAAACCGTGTGAAGCCGAAGTAAAACAGCCGAAGGAGAAACGTAAACAGCCGAAGAAAATAACCGTGAGAACCGAAGAGGAAGAGCAGGGGAGGACCTGTTGTGGCTGCTGATCTGGACTCGATCTGGGAGACCAATTGCTACGTTTTCGTTTTTTTTCCATTAGGTGCTTTTGGACTTAGCTTGGGAACTGTCAGGTGCTTTGACGGCTCCGTAGGAATTGGCCGCCTGTTGTTCCTTTATATTTATTTAAATTGGCTCACCAGATCCGCCTTTCTTTTATTAATTTCCTTTTTTTTTGGACGCGAAGACGTTGAAAGACTAAAATAAACGTTTTATTAAACCATCCTTTCCGTGTCTCATGTCCCTCTATGTGTTATGTCCCAGCGGGTCGTAACAGTGCCAAGTATTCACAATCAGGAGTTGCATAAATATACTGTATGGTAAGAAGAGTTAGACTACAGACCTGAATCTGAGGTGATGAAATATTGGATGAAAATCCAGTTAACACAACTCTGACCTCAGATTTATTTTCACATGTCTCTTACACTTTATTGTTGCGTTTATACATACAAACCAGTCCATGTCACAGCCTTCAGTACAAAGTACATAAGGCTTTGAATTATCGACTAACTTACAAAACCTTTCTGATCAAAAAACGTTTTACAGATCTAGTTTGTGTGCAAAATATAAAAACAAACCACACAGACGTATAACATGATTCATATTCTTATTCCATCCATCCATCCATTTTCTTCTGCTTATCCGGGTCAGGTCGCGGG
>JBBPBX010003613.1:12993-40249 GCA_038048925.1 Garcialebias charrua
CTCTGACTCTGACTGACTCTGACTCCCTTCTTCAGGGGTGCGAACTCGCACGAAGACTTGACGACTGTTTTTACACCAGATGCTCTTCCTGACACAACCGCAGGCCACCGAGCTACCACAGCCCAGCTGTGTGGAGCAGAGAGCTGCTATCTATGGCACCCGGGGGAGCAGATGGTGGGGGTTAAGGGCCTTGCTCAAGGGCCCAGAGTGGGGCAGACGAGGGTGGAGATACCGGTAGTTGTGGGTGTTTCACCTTTCCCACCCACATTTTGATGTTGTCCAGGGAGTTGGACTGGCGACCTTCCGATCACAGGCCCACCTTCTCTAACCTCTGCACCATCAGTTTCTTTACGCAAAGGAAGAAATGGCTGCAAACTGGTTCTCTACGTCCAACTTCATGGTTCAACATGTGATGTTAAATAAATTAGATTTAAATCCTGAAAAAGTTTCTTCTCTGGAGAATAAAAGCCGTGAATCATCTTTGCACTGAGATGACCTCTCTCCTGTGGGAGGAAGACACAGACAACCCCGACAGATCGCTGACTGGATCCAAACCCTTTTTATGTTTTTCCAAAAAGATTTCAGCCAATGTGACAGCCGAACGCCCGAGGAGCTTCAGCCCGAGGCGTGAATCAGGATTAGCAACAATAAAGCGTTGGTATGTGTGAGGCAGCTCGAGCTGTCAGTGGGACAAATTTCCATAAAATCTGCATAATCTGCCTAATTGGTTTAGTCTGGAAGCTGTTTCAGATTAAAGCGGTGTGGACTTTTGAGTCACATCAGCCTGAATGAAATCAACAACAACGCTGAGGGTCGAAGAGAAGCTTGAGCTTTAATGTACAACAGCAGTTCCCAGTTCTTCATGAATCTCGTTTAAAGTGTAAATATCACAATGAGTGAACGTTTATGAAGCTTTCATTCTACTGTGATCCAGTTTTCTTCTGTAGGTTTTTCAGCATCTTTCTATGTTTGTGCTATTTCAACAAATCATATCAAAACGTTCAGCTCTTCAGAACAATCCTGCTGTAACTCGAGCTTTTTTAAATATTTAGCCTTTATCTGCCTTTTTTTCCCTCATAGAGAATGAACTGAGCTCATTTTCTATCCTTCAAATCTTTAGATGTGTTTACAACCTTTTACTGTTCTTTTCCCATTTTGTTCTGCTTCAGCTTCTTTCAGATTCCTGCTGCAAATTGGAACTTTTAAGCTACTTTCAGCTGTTTTCTTCAGCTGTTTTGTGCTCCTTCTGATTCTTTCTACCAACTACAACATTTTTGTGCTTCTTCTAACTTCTTTCTGATAATTTCAGCTTGTTCTGCTCCTTTCAGCTAATTTCTGCGTTTCAGCCTTTTCTGCTATTTCAGCTTAGCCTGGTTAAAACCAGACCCTTGACCTTCACTTCGCTTCGTACTAGGAGCAGTGAAGGGAAATGAGAATTGAGCGGAGCTGCGTAGGAAGGCGAGGGCCAGGCTAATTTCAGCTACTATTTTGCTGTTTTGTGCTAATTTTAGCTTTTTTTTGACTGATTCCACATTTTGTGCACTAATTTCAACATTTTTGAATTGAGCAAAAATGGTCTCTCTCCACCTCCTTCTGGTAATTTAAGCTTCTTTCTGCTGTTTTAGCTACGTTGCAGCTGGGATTTTTGTTGCTACTTTCAGCTTTTTTCAGATAATTTCCACTTTTTTGTGTTAATTTCTGCATCCTTTTTATTTTTTTGTCTAGTTGGGCAAACATGTGTTCTTTCTGCTTTATTCTGCTAATTTAAGCTTGTAACTTTTCAGCTAGATTTTTTTAGCATTGTTAGCTAATTTCAGCTGATAAATACAAGTTTTTCATGTTAAGGTCATTTCTTCTCCTTTCAACCTAATTATCTAATTTCAGCTTGTTGTGCTCCTTTCAACATTTTTCTGATAGTTTCAGCTTTGTGTTTTATTTTCAGCTACTTTACAGCTGTTTAGATGCAAATTTTAGCTTTACCAACTAATTCCACCTTCTTTTTTTTCCAGCTCATTTCAGTTATTTTGCTTCCTTCTGGTAGTTTATGCTTCTGCCTTTTCAGTTACTTTTCAGCTATCTTTTTTGTTGTTGCTAATTTCATCTTTTTTAATCTAATCTCCTAATTTTTGTGCTCATTTCTGCTTCTTTCAACCTAATTCAGCAAAAGTGTTCTTTCTGCTTTCTTCTGCTAATTTAGGCTTGTTCTTCCATTTCAGCTACATTTCAGAATGTTTTTAGCTAATTTCAGCTGTTTTTCAGCAAGTTCTTCTGGAATAAGCTTTCACTGCATTTTTGCAGGAAATGCAATTTCTCTAGTTAATTTTAATTTTAGTTTGCAATGCTTCAGGTTATACTCTAAATAAAAACTGATTATTATCGAATGACTAAAGTGCAACATCTTCTTTTTATTGTCTTGCAGACGTTTGGGGCAGATGACGTCGTGTGCACAAGGATTTATGTACGGCAGTGAAGCTTTGCAGCCTTCATCAACCCATTCGTGCTAACAAGTTAACACATCTACCACCAAGTATCCTGCGTGTTCTTATAACAGTTTCTCCACAGACCCTGTTCAGACCTGGCCTTCAGATCCGTATTGAGCAGTTCGATTAGTCAGGTCTGATTTGACGCATTCACACCTGAAAGCTAAATATGTAGATCAAAATGTGTTTTTTTCTCAGTAACTCGCTCAAACCATCAGGACATCGGCAGGTGTTACTAGTTTTTATATAAAAGTGACAACACATTTGGGCGTTTATTTTGACATCAACACGGTTCCGAGCCATCCGAGCTGCGTTAGCTAACAGACAAAATGAAAGAGATGTAAAACAGCGACTTCACAGGAGTCAGTGTCAGAGTGAAGCTCATGAAGCAGTGAAACAGCTGTCTCACACATCTGGGCAGTGGTTAATGAACATGACGCTGCTCAGACTGAGGTTCTGGGAATGACGACGCACATTACAGCTCACAGTAGCGGGTCCAAAAACATTTTAAAGAGAATCTCACCACACTGTTCTGCATCCAGCTAAGATCTATAAAAGTTTAAATGTACATTTGTTACTGTCACTGACACAAACAAACTGTCACAATCAACTTTAAGTTTGATGTTTCATTGCTGTGTTCCTGTTTGTTGTGGATCCACACCAAGTCTACAGCAAGGGAGTTCAACCCACTGCATGTTTTAGATGTTTCCCTGCTCCAACACACCTGATTTGAATCAATGGGTGATTGCAGGCATCTGGTTAGGATGCCTCCTGGACGCCTCCCTGGTGAGGTGTTCCGGGCATGTCCCACCGGGAGGAGACCCAGAGGAAGACCCAGGATGCGCTGGAGGGACTATGTTTCTCGGCTGGCCTGGGAACGCCTTGGGATTCCCCCGGAGGAGCTGCTCCAAGTGGCTGGGGAGAGGGAAGTCTGGGCCTCCCTACTTAGGCTGCTACCCCCGCGACCCGACCCCGGATAAGCAGACGAAGATGGATGGATGGTGATTACCAGGTTCCTGCAGAACATGAAGAGATGATTCAACCCATGAATCAGATGTGTTGGAGCAGGGAAACAAGGAAAACATGCAGGAAGTGGCCCTTGAAGAACACACATGGACACCCCCGGACTCTATCTACCCTGGATTATATCTGTGCTCCGCAGTTATTCCTGCCAACATCACACGTTGAGAAATTTTCACTCTCACAATGTCTTCTTCTTCTTTTGGCTTTTCCCTCTTCAGGTGTCTCCACAGCAAGTCATCCTCCTGCATCTCTGTCCTCTGTCCTCACTCCATCTACCTCCATGTCCTCTCTAACTGCATCCATATATCTCCTCTTTGTCTTTTTCCTGCAGCTGCATTCCTAACATCCTTCTACCAATATAATATACCCACTGTCCCTCCTCTGGACTTGTCCAAACCCTCTCAGTCTGTCTCTATCTTTATCTCCCAGTACTCTGTTTTACTACAACTGACGTTCATTCCTCTTTCAACTTTCAACTTTTTTCAACTGCACAACTCCACCTCTCCAAGTTCTCTTCCACCTGTTCCCTGTTCTCACCACAGATCACAATGTCATCTGCAAACATCACAGTCCACAATGATTCCTGCCTGACCTCTTCTGTCCTCATACATGTCCTGCTGTCCTCATACATGTCCTGCTGTCCTCATGCATGTCCTGCTGTCCTCATACATGTCCTGCTGTCCTCATACATGTCCTGCTGTCCTCATACATGTCCTGCTGTCCTCATACATGTCCTGCTGTCCTCATACATGTCCTGCTGTCCTCATACATGTCCTGCTGTCCTCATACATGTCCTGTACCAGTCAAAGCAGGTACACTCCCACAACGTAAAACACCAATAAATCTAGTTCAGAGATAAATTTTTAAATAAAGGGCGACAAGGCCAAAAAAAAAAAAAAGCTCTGAATCTATTTGGGATGTAGTGTCTGGGTTTGCACGTGCACATTAATACAACTTGACTCAGAATGAGGACAAAGGGGTCCAGACTGCCTCAGAAGGTGGTCTGACAGAAACCATCTTCAAAGTTCAGCATGGACTATCACACCTGTGTTTTATCAGTTGAATCTAATCGGACTGAAACGTCAAATCCGATCAGGGTCTGTGTGGGTCTTCTGGTTAGTTGTGGTGAAAATTGTATATCCACAGTACGTTAGCTAGATATCTCAGTGTTCATATTCGCCACCCGGAGACAGCTGTTCATTTAGGATTTAGTTATCAGTCGCAACCATCAAGTGTTCATGTTAGATGAGAGGAAGCAATAAAAATGGAACAAACAAGCTCTGAGACTCATCTTTCTTTCTTTCAGTTTATTTATAAAGTGTCCTTTAGAGCACGGTCCTACTGGTCGTCAAACGTGATTAATTAAATATAATCATGTCCTCCATTTGAACTTGGCTGGTCGGAGAGTCCTGATCAGCCCTGACCTCAAAATATTAGCTGCAGCAATAACAGTTTCCTTTTTGCTTTTGTTGGTATGTATTTCAGTAAATTAGTCACGCACAATACGGTCCTAGCTCATGTTAGCTTGTGTTGCCAATATTTGTTAGCCTTGTCATTGAGCGCAACAATTAGTAGGTGTGAAACTAAAATAAATCGTAGTACATGAATGATCTGTTTACAAATGCAATGGATGGAGTTGAACAAAACAAAGAGATTAACACTAAGACTGTCCAGATTGGTGAAGGAATAAGGAAGTTGAGGCAATTTTAGTCTAGAAAAATGACCCGTTTTTCCTTGAAAACCACCAAACAACATAACATAAGATATTTGGATTACATTTTCAGGACAAGGAGGAAATGACACGTTCTTTACATCAGCTACCTACATTCATTATTAATTAATTAACAGCTGCAAACGATTAACAGTAATCTAGGACTTTTATGATAGGCACTGTTGTTGTTTTGCGTCCGCCATAACCAGCATTACGCTTTTTTTTTCCAAAACTTTATTCATTTTCAGTTAAAATTGAGTAAATATTAAAACAAAACAAAAAATACATTTTACAAAGAAAATGAAAGGAAGCAGAGAGAAGATAAAAATCTTATAACATCTGCTCCTTTAAAAAAAAAAAAGAAAATACTTATGAAATAAAATACATAAATTACATTCAAACTTAAATAGGCATTATATAACATAACAAGCCAAAAACTGACTCGGTGCCAAGAACAACCGATTTCAAAAGAATAAGCTAAACAATTTCATATTTTTTCAATAGACTACTTTTTACCATTTTCTTAAACAAAAACATTGAGGAAGCGTTTTTACAACTTTTGTCCAAAACGTTCCACAGTTTTATTCCTTGAACTGATGTGCATCGTTCCTTTGAATTTTCATGTTCAGGGGCTCAAAAAGCTCGTTCTCAGCCTCAGATTGTCACGAAAGTCAGTATTTAGATCAAACATTATTCTCGCATGAGAAGCGAAACGTCTTCTGTTACAAATGAAGTCCAGTTGTTTTTGTCTTGAACTTTTTTGAATTTACCATGTCCTGATGACTGAGACTCTTCACCATCAAATATTATATTTTGGCGTTATTTTCTTTTGATTGAGTGCTGTTAACCTGAACATGCGTTAAGCTTGTTGAACTAGAGCAGGGCTATTCAACTGCCGGTCCGCAGGCCACGTCCAGCCCGCAGGTGACTTCAGCCCGGCCCACCCACCAATTTTTGGTGGAGTTTGCTTTGGGTTCTGTTTATTGCATTTATGATTCAGCGCAACGAAATAAAACAAATTAAAAGCTAACAGATCATTGTAATACTTGGTTTATTTAGATAATAACTTTAACTGTTGGATGTCCGGCCCCTGAGCTGCTGGCTCTCAGAAACTGTGGCCCCTGAGCAGTTTTGTTGAATAGTCCCGGTGTACAGCAACATTTTCAACGTCCATGTTGAAAAACAGCAGAAACATGGTGGAAGAAACTTCCTACTAACAATACTCAGGGAAATACTGCTGGGAGCCGAACGAAAAAAAATTTTGAACAGGGAGTTTGACTAAACCTAAATGTTTTTGGTGCAAGATATTCAAGAGGGCAGGAGTTATTAGAATGTGGTAGTTTTTTCTTGTTTAAGGCGGAGCAGAATGACAAATCCTGGCCAGTGGAGGAAGCAGTTAAATTCACGACTGGGAGCAGTGAAGGAGCCAGGGAGTGGCCGATGGAGGCCTTGCCCACCATAGGTTTATTTATTTATTTATAAATGTGTTCATTTTAAACAAAACAATCCCATTAGCGATAACATAAAGTATAAAAATGAAAGGTAGCAGAAAGAAGAAAAAAATCTTTATTCTATCTTCCCCTTTTTTCAAATATATATTTCATATTCATATGTTTGAACTGTATTTGTTTGTTAAGTGTCCTTGGGTGTCTTGAAAGGCGCTTTTAAATAAAATGATTATTATTATTATATTATTATTATAGATGAATCTTTGGTCTTACCGGCCATACAAATTATTTCAGGACACTGTACTTATAAACAATATAAATACTAGAAAGTGGAGTTTCTTCCAATGATAGGGGTGGCTGGTTTATATTTACATATGGTGGTGGCCATCTTGGATTTTGATGTAGCAACCCGGTTTTCAAAAGGAAACCAACATGCAGCCACACATCAAAATGGAAGTGAATGCCTCGCTTATTTTCCAAGTTATAAACAACATTCACAAACGCACAGAGGTTATTTCCAATTCCTCCATTTCACTCCACGCTGGGGGACAAAAATCATGCACCGCCTGACCTGCAGCTGGAACATAGTTTGGTCTGATGTCATTCCCAGACCCAATCTTAAACTTTTGAGGTAAACAGAAGCAGTACAAGTCCTGTTTCAGACCTTTCTACATGTTTTCTCTTAGGATTTATAGTGAACAATAAAAACTGTATATTTTTTAATGAGAGGATGACACCTGACCTTCAACTTGTACTCTAATTGTAATTAATTAGTTTTTAATTGTATCATGCAGTCATTTAAATCACATACAATGACATACCGGTACATTATTTTAAGTGAGACTTTGCTCATCCAGAGCATGCCTATCAGAATAGTTGAGACGGAGCACTCTGAAGTTGTTCGGCTGGACTTCAGGCTGGTGTTCTGAAGAGACTGGATGAGTGTTGACCCCCCGTACTAAAAAACAGAGATAATAGAGGTGAAAGGGCAAAGATTCAACATTTTGGAATGAGATTATTTTGTTTAATATTGTTTTTTTTTTTTCATTCAACCTTTATTTAGTCAGGTTAATCCCATTGAGCCTCGAGGACTCATTTACAAGAGAGACCTGTCTACAAACAAAGAATGATGACAACAGCAACAGTAGATTTTCCTTGAACAATCAACAATAGACAATTATAAGAGAGAAATACAGATTTCTTTTAAACAAGTTAAAACAAAGATGTCAAAGTAGCAAAACAGACAGACTATAAGGCAAATGTAGAAAATCAAAAACTTTTAGGTTTAGGGTTTAGGTGCCTTAGGAATGGCATTTGTCCTAAATGTAACTTTTTCATAATTCCAGTAAATGTACCAGATAAGATCCATCCATTAATGATCTTCACCCGCTTCTCCTCTACGAAAGCTTTTTTTCTTCTTCTTCTTCCTCTTCTTGATGTTGATGCCATACCCAATGGAGAAAACTCCTTCAAATGCAAAGTTTTCATCTTAGAAACTAAAATACAAACAGCCCAACTCAAACTAAACCAAAGGAGTTCCAGGAAGTACAAGATGTTTTCTTCTCTTTTAATAAAAATTGGAAAAATTACTAAGTATTTGCTTTTTTGTTAACTGGCAAAAGTCTTTACTTACGGAAAGGTATTGCTGTCAACCAGGAAATAAAAAAAATTGAAATTATATTGTACAAAGTGATATTACGTATATTGTACAAGCGTGATAAGTATATTGTTCAAACGTGACAGTATATTGTACAAACGTGATAAGTATATTGTACAAACGTGATAGTATATTGTACAAACATGATAAGTATATTGTACAAACGTGATAGTATATTGTACAAACGTGATAAGTATATTGTACAAACGTGATAGTATATTGTACAAACGTTTATGTTTATGTTTATGTTTATTAAATTTGTTCATTTTTTTACAAAAGAAACAATACAAGGCAATCTCATAATGATAGTGTACAAAATGTAAAAAAATGAAAGGTGGCAGAAAGAAGAATAAATCTTATTATATCTGCCCCTTATCTCCAACAATCAGATTAAACAACAGTAGTCAAACCATGTAAACAATAATAATCTTCAACCAACTTTTTCCAACAATCAGGTTAAACAATAATATTCTTCAACCAACAGTACAAAATGACTAATTCTTTTTAGTTTTCTAACTAATACAGTACAAAATGACTAACACTTTCTAATTTTCTAACTAATACAATACACATTACGTTATTTCACATATATTTTTTTAACATATTTGTTTTGATCATTTTTTTAAATGTAAACATTGACTTGGCATTTTTAACTACATTCTCCAAGCCATTCCATAATCTAATTCCCTGAATTGAGGTAGAACGTCCCTTCAAACTGGTTCTGAATTGTGGTTTTACAAACAACTCTGTTCCCTTAAGATTATAACAACTTTGTCTTTTAACAAAGTGCATTTGGATATTTAAAGGTAATGCATTATTTTGAGCTCTATACATAACTGATAAAATATTATAGTCTACCAAATCATGGAACTTCAGTAATTTTAGTTGATAAAATAATGTACTTGATGGATGACGGTAATGCTTTCTAGTGATAATTCTTACAGCTCTTTTCTGTAATACAAAAATAGGCTTTGTGATTGTTTTACACGCATTCCCCCAAACATCAATACAATAGATTAAGTGTGGAACAATGATTGTGTTATACAACAAATACAGAGCTTTATCATTCAATAGGTCTCTGACTTTGTACAGTACTGCTATCGATTTAGCTATTTTTATTCTTACAGAATTTATGTGTTGTTTCCATGTCAGTTTGTCATCAATGATAACACCCAAAAACTTCACCTCATTCACTCTACAAATCTCAACATCCTCAATTTTGAGTGGAACATCGACAGTTTTCTTTCTATTACCGAATAACATGTAATTAGTTTTCTCTAGATTTAATGATAATTTATTTATTTTAAACCAAGTTTGTATCTTGACAAATTCTGTCTTTATCAATTCCAACATTTGTTCAATATCTTCACCTAAACAGAAAAAAGTGGTATCATCAGCAAAAAGTACACATTTAAGGAGTCCTGACACATTTACTAAGTCATTCACATATAAAATAAAAAGCTTAGGTCCAAGTACAGAGCCTTGGGGAACTCCACATGTGATATTACAGAGGTCAGATCTTACATCATTTATTTGTACAAATTGTTTCCTATCTTTTAAGTAGCTAGATACCCACTGTAATGCTGGTCCTCTAATACCATATTTGCTTAGCTTTTCTAGGAGAATGGTGTGATCAATAGTATCGAATGCTTTTTTTAAATCAACAAAAATACTGATACAATATTGTTTTTGATCGACAGCAGTAGTTATTTGTTCCATTAATTCCATGAGAGCCATTGATGTAGAGTTTTTTGCTCTAAATCCATACTGACTATTGCTTAGAATATTTTGTTTATCTAAAAATTGGTCTAGTCTGTTTACAAATAGTTTTTCAAGAATTTTTGAAAACTGTGGTAATAAGGATATAGGTCTATAATTGTTGAATACACATTTATCACCATTTTTAAAAAGAGGAACGACCTTAGCTACTTTCATATTATCTGGAAATATTCCTGTTGAAAATGATAAGTTACATATGTAAGTGAACGGCTCAATAACATGGCTCATTATGTCCTTCACAACATCATATCCATGTCCACCCAGTCTTTCGTGATATACAAACGTGATTTTATATTGTACAAACGTGATAAGTATGTAGTAAAAACGTGATAAGTATGTAGTAAAAACGTGATAAGTATGTAGTAAAAACGTGATAAGTATATTGTACAAATGTGATAACATCATATCACGTTTTTACGACATACTTATCACATTTGCACAATATAATATCACGTTTTTATGACATATTTATCACGTTTTTACTACATACTTATCATGTTTTTACTACATACTTATCACGTTTTTACTACATACAGTACTTATCATGTTTTTATTACATACTTATCACGTTTTTACTACATACTTATCACGTTTGTACAATATAATATCACGTTTGCACAACATATTTATCATGTTTGTACAATATACTATCACGTTTGTACAATATACTTATCACGTTTGTACAAAATAATTTCAATTTTTTTTATTTCCTGGTTGACAGCAATACCCTTCCGTATTTACTTCCTCGATATTTACAAAGAATATTTATTTTGAAAGACAGCTGTGGTGCACACATCGCCTCGGAGTTAAAGCGTTAAAGATGACGAAGACGTGCTACTGAGGCAACAAGATGTTGAAGTGAGCGAGCAGATGAAACCCGTCAAACACAGCCTTAATGATGCACATTAATGGAGCTTTAGTTCCCCGTGACGTCAATCAGCAGGAGTGTGGACGTGCTCCTTACGTTTCAGAGGACACATTTTGGGATTGAATCGCTGATCATCAGTTTGTGGCAGAAACGAGGAACGTGCTCGTGACTCCTCGCCCTCTGGGCTCGTCATGTGGAGGCAGAGATTAGATTGAACAGATGCAGCAGCACTCATGTCCTGTCAAGTATCTGACCTCTTTTGCATCAGCAGCCTTTCTGTTGTAGGCCACCTTCTCTGGAAGGATCAGTTTTTTTTTAAAGGCAGCCTGTGCAGCGGACACGACATAAAGCACAAAAGAAAACTTGGGAATAAATTGTAAATTTTGGCTCTGCGATAAAGGTTAGTTAACAGCTTTGGAAAATAATCTAAAGCTTCTGCAGCCTATTCATACAAATAACTAATACAGTAAAAAAACTGTAACAGCAATAAATATTTGAAACGTCTGCATAGAGTGACGTTTATATATAATATACCTTTCTGTTGGAGAAGTTCTCTCATTCTCTGATGTTCTTTACTCAAAAGAACCACACTCACAGCAAGTGAAGATTAATATCTGGCATTTTACTTGCAATGTCAGATTTTAGGACAGGTTACGTACATAAACATACATAAATGAAATCATAAAAGTATAAAATGCATAAAAACCTGTCAGAGAAATGAGCCACGAGCCGCGTTATCTGCTCAAATTCATACTCTTCTCAGCTCAGCCGAGTTCACAGAGTTCAGAAGGCGTCCGTGAAATGACCTGCGCTGTGTAAGTCCTCTGACACAGCACTCTTCATTTACACAAACATATGGTTCATGGGCAGAGATACAGCATAGCAAATTCAAAAGAATTACGTTGATGAGTCACACGATGAAGATCTGGGAGAGAGTTGTGGAAGCAAGACTTAGACAAGAGGTGACTGTGAGCAGCAGTATGGTTTCATACTAAGAAAGAGCACCACAGATGCATCTTTGCTTTGAGGATGTTGATAGAGAAGTACAGAGAGGGTCAGAAAGAACTCCATTGTGTGTTTGTGGATTTAGAAAAAGCATATGACAGGGTACCAAGAGAGGAGGTGCATGAGGAAATCTGGAGTGGCAGAAAAGTATGTTAGACTGGTACAGGACATGTATGAAGACAGCAGGACATGTATGAGGACAGCAGGACAGTGGTGAGATGTGCTGTAGGAGTGACAGATAGCTTCAAGGTGGAGGTGGGAGTGCATCAAGGATCGGCTCTGAGCCCCTTCTTGTTTGCTCTGGTGATGGACCGACTAACAGATGAGGTCAGGCAGGAATCCCCATGGACTATGATGTTTGCAGATGACATTGTGATATGTGGTGAGAACAGGGAACAGGTGGAAGAGAACTTGGAGAGGTGGAGGTATGCACTTGAAAGAAGAGGAATGAAAGTCAGTCGTAGTAAGACAGAGTACATGTGTGTGAATGAGAGGGAGGAGGTGGAACAGTGAGGCTACAAGGGTCAGAGAAGGTGAAGGACTTCAAGTACTTGGGGTCCACTGTCCAGGAAAATGGGGAATGTGGTAAAGAGGTGAAAAAGAGAAAAGAAGAAGAATGTTTGGTTCCTCTCTAATGTTCGTGCTCTTTTCTTGAAGCACCCATCCTGCTTTGTGGGCTTGTTTCCAGTATATGTGTAAACATTTTTTTAAAGCTTGAGGTCTTGTAAAAAGTCACAATGAAAGAAAATAACCCATTTACATCAGCAAATATGAAATGTGTTAAATTAATTTAACTGTTCAGGAGCTGAGTTACAGTCCAAATCAAACTGTGCTCTACGAACATGCAAATCCTAAATTCTGAAATATTTCCAGGAACTCTTTCCAAGACAAACAAAGTCCATGCTCAATAATCCAACAATTCTCAGTCAGGTCATGTGGACAGTTTCTTTTTTTCCAAGAAACGTCCTCTGGCCAGGAGTGTGAACCAGCATGTTCTTTAGATTTGTTGCTGCAAAATGTTTCTCCACCTTCAGCGCTCAGAGGCCTCGCCACAGCCTCGGGGTGAAAATGGCGAGAGAGTGGCACAACATCAAAAACAAAAACACTAATCCGTCTCTGTCCTTCACGGCTGCCAGGGATGGAAAGGTTTTCCTTTCAACACCCCGCCTCAGGAGGACTAATGCGGCCGCACGGCGAGCGTTCCCATTCCTCAACGCCAAGGCTACAGGACGGGACTGTACCAGGCCTGCTTTCTGACTTGGTATCCCAGGAAAGAATGAGTTTCCTCCTGAATGCACTACAGTGCTCTGGGAAACAAGGTCCAGGGCGCGCGCCTGCTGTGATGTTAATTTAATGACGAGCTGCTCTTCAGATGGCAGAGCCACACCGCTGAATGAAAGGATTCTTGTCTTTTGGGTCCATTTTGCAGCAAAGTGGGCCCCATCACCCGCCTTGCTGCTCTCCTCCGGGCCCCAAACAGTGGCGCCTCTGTGAGTACACCAGAGCACGACAACGACTCTTGAATGGAAATAAAAAGAAATTAAACTTTGTTCCCTTCCTTTCTCTGATAAGTTTGTCTCCTCCCAGAACCTGATTTAATGGATTTGTTTGATTTTCAACTGATCAATACTAGGGATGGGGCAGATCCGATCCAGTATCGGTATCCGATACCAGCATTATTTAAGTATCGGATATCGGATCAAACCTGCTGATACTTTTCCGATCCAGCTTCAAAGAGCACTTGTGTTCAGTCACATTCTGTGACTGCACTTCTTAACATTGAGGGAGATAAACCCAATGAAGACACTCTTAAGCCTTACAAAAGGGAACCCACTAACTTTAACAGCACACAGGACAGGAGGCAATTATACCACATACATGTCCTCCTTACTCATGGTGCAGCTGAAAAAACTAAAAAATAGCTAAGCATGATGGGAAAGACAACACAGCCACTCCCCTTAACCAAGAAGAGAGTTGATTTTGTTGTCTTTCCCATTATGACCAAAAGTTATAACCAATAGTTTGTCCAGCTAAAGCTGAAAAAACTAAAAAAGTGCTAAGCGTGATGGGAAACACAACACAGCCACTCCCCTTAAAGGCACGGTCTGCAGTTTCTGTAAAGCCCTGAAACTTAGGAAATTTTCGAGCAGAAACCCTTCTCCCTCCTCCCCCTTGCACTCTGGCTGACCTGAAACTCCGCCTCCTTAGCTCCTCCTCCACAGCTTGGCCTGTCTCGTGAACGCGCATGCGTTGTAAACACAGTTCTAAGATGGCGTCGGCGCAGTCACCCGATCGACTATTTCCTTCTCAAATCTTTGCGTATTTGTAATAAAGTATCGTAAATTATGTATAACCCTTTCAATAAGTTATGTTATAATACTTTGCTGCAGTGTGTGACATTTTATCTGTGTTACGCATCGTTTTGAAACATTCTCGATGGTCTTCAGACGAGGAATTTACACCCAGAGGGACCTACGGTCCGAAGAAGAGGAAAACAGCTGGACTTGTTCATATTCTGGTTTTGTTACATAATGAGATTCGATGCTCACAGGGGGAGTTGATGAAAACAAACAGTTCTCATAGTCACCCTGTTTTCATGCAAACATTTAAATTGATGATTCTTCATGAACATGCAGTGAAATAATTTTCTATTTGAAAGAACACAGCGACAAAATCTTTTTTATTTATTTATTTAGACAATAAATACACAAAAAACCTAAATAAATATGTGACAAGGATCATCAAACCGTTACATAACGCACTTAAATAACCATAAATAAAGCACTGAGCATCCACCCTGATGTTAAATGCTCTGTTGTGTACTTAGTTTGATTTAAATAACTTTTTAATAAAACTGGACAGAAATTAAACAGAACTTAATTAACTCCAAATTCTTCCTAACCTGCAGCCTTCAGGGCAACAGAACAGCAAGCAGGGCCCAGGTGACTGATCTGGTCTTCACTTAAGTGGGTCAGGTCAATAAATATGTGGAGCTTCTCCAGATTGTCAGCTTGTCCAAACATCTAAAGTCCATAGAGAACCACCTGATCTCCACTCTTTCATTTGTGTATATATATAATATATATATATATAGTTATAAATATAGGTATCTATATGTATATATACTATATATATATATAGTTATAAATATAGGTATCTATATAAAAAAATAACTATATTTATAACTACAGTATACAGTATATACTATATATATACTGTATATCTATATATGTATATATATATCTATCTATATANAGAGGGACCGTTTCTTCTGCTAATCCTTCAAAGGACTTCCTGTGTGGCTTTGCTGCTGTCTGTGGGACCACCACCACCATCATCATCAACAGGACAGCGCTGACAACCTGAGGAAGAAGAACATTCATTCATTCAACCTTTATTTATACAGGCTAGCCTCGTTGAGCCACGGGGACTCATTTACAAGAGAGACCTGTCTCACTCACACCTAGGGTCAATTTAGAGTTACCAATCAGTCTAACATGCATGTTTTTGGTCTGTGTATGTTATACATGAACACAGAATTTTAATTAAGTCATCTTTTTAAAAATTCTTAAATTTATAAAGTTGTACATTTTCTGTGACGTGGTTAGAAAAATAAAATAATAAAAAAAATAAGCTTCAAAGATATTTATTGTCAATATTGTGCATCTGTATTATTCTAATTTTATGTCCACTAAAATTGCAGCACAGAAAAGCCATAACAATAAAGAAATACATTATATAAAAACTGGAGCGTGAGATTGATAGGCGGATAGGTGCAGCGTCCGCAGTGAAGCGGGCGCTGTACCGGTCTGTCGTGGTGAAGAGAGAGCTGAGTCAAAAGGCAAAGCTCTCAATTTACCGATCGATCTACGTTCCCACCCTCATCTATGGTCATGAGCTTTGGGTTATGACCGAAAGAACAAGATCTCGGATACAAGCGGCTGAAATGAGTTTTCTCCGCAGGGTGGCTGGACTCTCCCTTAGAGATAGGGTGAGAAGCTCAGTCATCCGGGAGGGACTCGGAGTAGAGCCGCTGCTTCTCCACATCGAGAGGAGCCAGTTGAGGTGGCTCGGGCATCTGGTTAGGATGCCTCCTGGACGCCTCCCTGGTGAGGTGTTCCGGGCATGTCCCACCGGGAGGAGACCCAGAGGAAGACCCAGGACGCGCTGGAGGGACTATGTTTCTCGGCTGGCCTGGGAACGCCTTGGGATTCCCCCAGAGGAGCTGCTCCAAGTGGCTGGGGAGAGGGAAGTCTGGGCCTCCCTACTTAGGCTGCTACCCCCGCGACCCGACCCCGGATAAGAGGAAGAAAATGGATGGATGGATGGATGGATTATATAAAAACAACTATTAAACTTTGGTTTTTGTTTCTGCCTACCGTAATATCTGGTGGAAATACATTTCATAAACAATATTAGACATACAACCTTACCATCTACATTTTAAAATTGTGTAATAATATTATGATCACAGTTATATTAGTTGCAGTGCAAACCATAAAATAATCTTGACATAAATACAGTTTCCCCTTACTTACCTTGTTTCCAAAACCTGAATGGGAGTCTCCCCAAATTCACTTCTGAGACCTTCCCCAAAGTCATCATCTCTGCATAAAAACATATAATGTAGTTCAAACAATAATCAGATATTCTTTTCAACACATTTATCACACAATGACAAATTTATCTAACATATCAAAGCATGTAGGATGATTTAAAAAATAGCATCAAACAGCCATCTTCCATCCTGTTCTGCTGCTAGAAGTAAAATTTGAACTTTTTATGCTCTCCTTTCATCCTGCTTCACTGCATGCTCATGTCCGCAGCAAACTCGTCCACCCCACCGCAAGTTTTACAGATTTGATTCCAAAATTTAATAATTTTTGAGGCCCTTTATACAGGTAAACGTCCAAAGAGGTTGAGATGTATGCATCAACAACATATATTGTGTAGTACAACTAACAGACTTTTAGATTATGAACACCAAATGATCTGCAGACAATATGCTAATTGCTAGTTGTTGAGATCATGCCTCTCTTACACAGACAGCGCAGTTACAGTACTTTCAACATATCTGCATGCTGATCCACAATACAATAAGTTAGGATAACTAAATGTACGTATCAAAACAATACTGAGGTTGAATGAGTTAGCTGCTGCCATTAGCATCACGTCAGCTGTAGGCCGGAAAACGATTTTAGCCTGTTGTAGATAATATCATGGCATTTGCGCTATCACATGAGTCAAGCAAAGACACTTACTTTTCAAGCAGGAAAGTTGCTAACTCTGCATCGCTTTGCAATCCTCTGAGCACTCGAGGCTCTCGCCACCTCCGCCATCTTGAAACAGCTACTGTTTGAGACGGGAGCGTGCCCGGCTGCTGCGCGCTGCCGCTGGGAGAGGCGGGGGGAGGGCGGGGGAAGCTCGTTCATGAAAATAACTCTGTTTTTATTGGCTGGTCAAAAACGGCCCGCTCTGGTTTTTATAAATGCTATTTTAACCACCGGGAGACGCCAGAGGAATATAGTATTTCTCAAAGATTACCTGTTTAACATCACTCTGACAAAAAATAGTGACTGAGAGAAGAAATATGTTTATAAAAAAAGCTACATACTGCAACTTTAACCAATAAGAGAGTGGATTTTGTTGTCTTTCCCATAATGCTTAGCGTTTTTTAGTTTTCCAGCTTTAGCAGTGAGCCATGAGCTACTGTTGTTTTTAGTTTCCCAGATTTAGCTGGAAAAGTTTTCCAGCTAAATCTGTTTTCCAGCTATAATCCACTCTCTTATTGGTTAAGGGGAGTGCTGTGTTGTCTTTCCCATCATGCTTAGTGCTTTTTTAGTTTTTTCAGCTGCACCATGAGTAAGGAGGACATGTGTGTGGTATAATTGCCTCCTGTCCTGTGTGCTGTTAAAGTCAGTGGGTTCCCTATTGTAAGGCTTAAAAGTGTCTTCATTGGGTTTATCTCACACAATGTTAAAATGAATAGTTTGGGTGCAAAAGTTTCATTATACAGAGTCACATACCTGAACAGTATCGGATCGGAAAAGTATCGGTATCGGTCGATACTGAGTTAATAAGTATCGGTATCGGATCGGAAGTGAGAAATGTGGATCGGTGCATCCCTAATCAATACACACGTTTAATAAACTCAAACTTCCAGGAACGGGTTTCATTATCTGACTCAGGTCACCATTTCAGTCACCAGTAAAACTGAAGTGACTTTAGTAACAAGAGGGATTTAGTAAATAAGGCAGTCCTCGACTTACGATGGCCTCGACTTACGACGTTTCGCGGTTACAAACGCCCTCCCATTGAAAAGCATTGTTTCGAGTTACACAGTTTATGCGCCTTTACACTAAAAAATACGATACCGAAACTCAGCGGAGGCGGAAATTTATTCCCCTTTTTCATCCCTGATCTGGCCTTTTCTTTTGTTTTTTTTTGCCAAAAGTCAAGTGATCGCTTCCTCCTCCGCTGACTCCAAGACTGAAATGATGAGGAAATGAATGAATTTGTCACGAGCGAATTAAACTCGGGTCCAGCGTGGCTGCGCGAGGTTCAGCAGATTTCCTGGTGTGCTGGACCAGCGCTCCATGTTTTTATTTTATAGAACTTTTTATTAACATATAAACACTGAACACCGCTGCAGCTGCCGGCTCGTGCCTTTTCCCCACCACCCGACCTGTCAATCAATTCAGTAGGTGTGTCAGCAAATGACCAATCAGCGACCTCAATCTGTCCCGTAGGTAAACGCTCTGCCCTGCATCTGCTCAAATGACGTCAAGTATTTGGAGCGAAAATGCGAGCATTAAAGCTGCACTATGTAACTTTGTAATGCAGTCTGTAACTTTTCTAACAATATATTTTTAACATATTTCTTCACTCTGTCACTATCTACTGACAGACTGATGTTAGACAAAGTAATCTCTGAAAAAAACTATAGTCCCCTTGCTTCTCTATCAGCATTTATAAAAACACTAAAAACACAGAGTGACCCGCCATTAACCAGCCAATAAAAACAGAGTTTGTAACCAGCCAATAAAAACAGAGCTTGAATTTGAATCAGCCAATAAAAACAGAGCTTGAATTTGAATTTCAGCAGGGCCAGGGGGAGCAGAGCCATATATGGCTCTGAGGGGGAGGGATCAGAATGCTTTGCCTGTTGAAATTTTTTCTAAGTTCTGCACTCTACAGAAAGTTGCACATAGCACCTTTAACGTGAGAACGAACGCAGATCTATATTGTACTGTGAACTGCCTGCGCACAGAACGCACGCGTCGAGCTGCGTTCGGCAAAACGCAGAACTGGAGCCTTTAGCGGCCACGGGCGGGGGATTACTGCTGAAAATTACAGGAGACCTCATTGTTTACAGGCAGACCGGGGCAGAGGAGGTTAGGAGGGGCTAACATGCTAACAGACCTTACCTGTAAAACTCTGGACCGCGCGTGGAAAAGTACAGGAGACCTTTGTTTGGACCGGAGGTTTACGAGGCAGAGAGGCTACAGCTGAGCAATGAGCTAACATGCTAACAGACGGATGAAGACTCCACCAGCTCCCAGTAGGAACATAACTCTTTTTTTCCTACATTATGGCTCCAAATGTATGTGTTTTTTGATAATTATGTAGGGTACTATGTTAGGATAGGCTAGGTGCTTGGTAAAATACAGTATTGTACGTATAAGGTGCAGTTTGGACGTGTTTTCCGACTTACGACGAAATTTGACTTACAACGTCACGTAGGAATGGAACTCCGTCGTAAGTCGGGGACCACCTGTACTGTGAAAGAAATGCCAAGAAAAGTAATGTAAGTTAAGGTAAGTAAAGATTTTATAGTTTAAATTTTTGCTATTTTTGGGGTCTAACTGGGACCTTGAGTACACAATTTCATTCCACCTCATGTACCACATGTGATACAAATGACAATAAAGTCACCTTGAACCTTGAAAAATTCAGCATTTTACATTACATTTTTAGCAGTTCTACAACAACTTGTTTAAACAAAGGTCTCGTGAGCTCAGAGTCGGTGTTGATGATGTACCTGTAGATTTCAGCTCTCAGAAACCGGTAATGCAGCTTTAGGACTGGTATCCAGTCATTTTCACTCATATCAAGAATTTCATCCATGTGACCAGCATGGCTCCTCTGTGAGTCAATCTAACAAAGACCCTAACGAACCCCTACATTGAGGAGTGAGAGGGCGATCTGCATATACAGTACATCTATCTTAGCTAAGCTTTGTAACTCGAACCCCACACTCCGTTCTTTGAACTGAGAAAGCTCTGACCCTGCAGATGTTGGATGTTGTCTACCATGGTGCACTAAGATTCATAACTGGCTGTGATTATCATACCCACCACTGCACCCAGTATTCACTGGTTAACTGGACATCATTAAACTCACGCAGACTCTTCCACTGGTACATTTTCATCTTTAAATCATTTCTTGGTCTGCTGCCCTCATACATCTCCTCCTACATGTCTTTCGTGAGTGCAGCTACAGTGTGCGCTCTCAGGACATGATTACCTGCAGTGTTCCATCAGTGAGGACTGAACTTGGAAAAAGGGCCTTCTCCTACTCTGCTCCTGCTTCATGGAATATCTTACAAAAAGATCTGAAGCTCTCGACCCTGACTTCTCTAAATGGCTTTAAGAATTGGTTGAATCCTGGCAGAAACCAATGCAGACATGTTCCTGTTTTTGATTTTCTACATCTGCCTTATAATCTGTCTGTTTTGCTACTTTGACATCTTTGTTTTAACTTGTTAAAAAAAATCTGTATGCCTCTCACTCTCTTATGATTGTCTATTGTTTTCGCTGTTGTCATCATTCTTTGTTGAAACCAGGTCTCTCCTGTAACTGAGCCCTGGGGGCTCAATGGGATTAACCAGCCTAAATACAGTAAAGGTTGAATGAACAAATAAAGTCCAAATGTTTTTGTCTTGAACTTTTTTGAATTTACCATGTCCTGGATGACTGAGAATCTTCATCTTCTGATGATAACTCTCAGCTACTACCATATCAGAAATTAGCTCAGTGAGAAAACTCTCACCAGAAAACAATTTTGATAAAGGTATGTATGAGAACATCCATCGTACTTTTAAACTTTGAATTGAAACTACGGATTGAACTTCTGAATCCAGAAAGCACTTTCAAGTAACAGACTGTTATTCATTTCAGCTAATCTTTTTTCTTTTTAAAGTTGTCTGGAGAAGATAAGTCTACTAACAGTGCTGCGATGGTGATGGATGTGAATAAGGATAGTGTAAAATGAGAAGGCGACATGGCAGGGCAGTGGCTAACGCTGTTGTCTCTTAGGTTGCAGGTTTGCCTCCAACATTCTGGGCGGAGTTTGCATGTTCTCTCCGTGCATGCGTGCAGGGCTGGACCAAGCCTCCATGGGGCCCCAAGCGAAAGTTGATTTGGGGCCCTCTACAGTATTTGTGCTAATAATGTGGATTACTGCAGTCAACAGTCATGTGGTCAGATCATTCACCCACCTAACTCATTGCAACTCTGACAGCCCTGTTTACATTATCCTATATGTATATATTATAGTGGTACTAAAAGTAACAAAAAACAAACAAGTAAACAAACAAAACAAAAAAAACAGTATGCAATGTATTTTACAGCAAATGTTCCAGCTGGTTCATTAGCTTTGGTTCTAAAGGACTGCAGCAGTAATGTTCAAAATAATTTGTAGTGCAAGATCAACAACAAACAGCTAAAATAACTTTTATGCATAAAAATAAATTAAACTGTGCGAAAATAAAATATCAAGGAAATACTTAAATGGTCATGAGCTTTGGGTTATGACCGAAAGAACAAGATCTCGGATACAAGCGGCTGAAATGAGTTTTCTCCGCAGGGTGGCTGGACTCTCCCTTAGAGATAGGGTGAGAAGCTCAGTCATCCGGGAGGGACTCGGAGTAGAGCCGCTGCTTCTCCACATCGAGAGGAGCCAGTTGAGGTGGCTCGGGCATCTGGTTAGGATGCCTCCTGGACGCCTCCCTGGTGAGGTGTTCCGGGCATGTCCCACCGGGAGGAGACCCAGAGGAAGACCCAGGACACGCTGGAGGGACTATGTTTCTCGGCTGGCCTGGGAACGCCTTGGGATTCCCCCGGAGGAGCTGCTCCAAGTGGCTGGGGAGAGGGAAGTCTGGGCCTCCCTACTTAGGCTGCTACCCCCGCGACCCGACCCCGGATAAGCGGAAGAAGATGGATGGATGGATGGATGGATACTTAAATGATGTAATGAACAATGACTTGAAACCACGTAAAATTGTTTAAAAAATAAATTTAAAGTTGAATAAGTAGTTCTTAAACTATGTAAATGTATGCAATAATTTGCCAAAGCTGAACTTAAACTATTAAATAGAATCATATAGAAATTACAAAAAAATAAAATTCAATTTCACTTAGGGGGGGCCCTAGTGGCCCCGGGGCCCTAAGCAGCTGCTTAGTTTGCTTATTCCTTGGGCTGGCCCTGCATGCGTGGGTTTTCTTCGTGTACTCCAGTTTCCTCTCACAGACCAAAAACATGCATGTTAGACTGATGGTAACTCTAAATTGTGTGAGCAACAGTTGTCAGAGAAGTTAGGTCAAGGTTTGTGGATGTTTTTTAAAGCTGCACTATGTAACTTTGCAATGCAGTCTGTAACTTTTCTAACAATATATTTTTAACATATTTCTTCACTCTGTCACTATCTACTGACAGACTGATGTTAGACAAAGTAATCTCTGAAAAAAACTATAGTCCCCTTGCTTCTCTATCAGCATTTATAAAAACACTAAAAACACAGAGTGACCCGGACAATGACCAGCCAATAAAAACAGAGTTGTTTGTCACGCCCCAACCCACGCCCCCGCCTGTCCCAGCCTCAGCGCCGCGCACGTTCTCATTCAAAGGATTGCAAAGCGATGCAGGACTGTTTTGTATGTGACACAAATGTATTAAATATCCCTTCTTCATCCCAGAGCTGGGGCCTCATGTATCAACCGTGCGTGCGCACAAAAACCTTGCGTGCGTCACTATCCACGCAAAACCCCGTATGTATCAAAACTGAACTGAACGTGGATATGTGCGCACCTCCACGCAAGCCCCATGGCTGGCGCACGCACGTTTCTGTGGTTTTTGTTCCTTTGGCGACACCTACAGGTGATTCTGGAAACTGTTCAGGATGGGGTAATAATGATTATTTCCACCCAAACACACATGATGAACAATTATTACATCCACATGGACGCAATCAGAATACAACCTGCAAAAAATATAAAAAACAGAAAGACTGAATAGTTCTGCACAGCTTAAATTCTTGTTTTTTGTTCATTTCTAGCTGTTTTAGCAGTTGAAGAACGTGATGCATGATGGGACAAGACGACATTCCTCTGTTGCAGGGTATATTTAAATGAAAACAACGTTTGTCTTTATTTTTAATTCATTCCAGATTTAAAGAACACAAGAAAACTATTTTAAAAAAACCCACAAGAAATCCTCTTTTGCCTTCATTTCATGTATAGTTTCATTTCATGTTGTTCATTCTAAATAGTTTTCTTGTGTTCTTTAAATCTGGAATGAATTAAAAAAAAAAAAACTTTGTACCATGCGGGATTCGAACTCATGATCTTCGGGACAAAAGGCAGGCACGCTAACCACTGACCTATAGGCATGTTAAAATAGCTGGGTCAACATCTCATTTAAAAGTGGACGGTTTGTTGTGCGCTGAGCGTGCCAAACAAAACCTTCTTCTGTGCCTCTCTACGTCACTCAGAAGTGTCTCCAGTTCACAGTCCGTGAAGTTACTCTTTTTTCCACGTTTCGACATGATTTGCAATAGAGCAAAGATGACATTCCTAACGTGCAGGGCATATTTAAATGAATTTGCATATTTATATGGAGGCGTGTCAAAGGCGGAGTCGGCCACTCTCTCATGTGCGCTCAATTCCACGTTGATTGTGATGTACAAAAGCAATGTGCGTGGATACCGGCGTATGCACAGTTTGATACATCTGGATTTTTTTGTGCGTACGCAGATTTCTGGATTTGACCGTGCGGCACTTTTCAGTAAGAAATCCACGCAAGTCTTTGTACATGAGGCCCCTGGACTTTTATATATATATTTTTTTTTGCCAAAAGTCAAGTGATCGCTTCATCCTTCACTGACAGGAATGAGGAAATGGATTTGTCACGATCAAAAAAAACTCATGTCCAACGTGGCTGCGTGAAGCTCTGCTGATTTCAGGGTGTTTTTGTGTTGTTGGACCAGTGATTCATGGTTTTATTATATTTTTTAGAACGTTTTATTAACATATAATCACAGAACTTTGCAGCGCAGAGACAGGACATGTAGTGGGGGCGGAGCATTCCAGACCTGCACTGACAGAAATGAGGAAGTCACGAGCGAATTAAATCATGTCCAACGTGGCTTCGTGAAGCTCTGCTGATTTCTGCTGGTTTTTGTGTTGTTGGACCAGTGCTTCATGGTTTTATTATATTTTTAGAACGTTTTATTAACATATAATCACAGAATATTGAAGCGGCTCCGAGCAGACATTCAGCAGGAGGCGGAGCTGCAGAACTCAAGTTCAACAGAGAACGGACTGTGGCTCCCCCTCAGAGCCATATATGGCTCTGAGGGGGAGGGAGCAGAATGCTTTTACCTTCTGGAAATATTTCTAAGTCCCAGCGTTCTCCATAAATTACATAGTGAACCTTTAACTACTACGACTGAGAACGTTGAGTGCCCATGAACCATGTGTTTGAGTTAACAGAGAGTTCTCTTTGCACTCTTCAATGATTCCCTGTCTCCCTCCCTGAAGGGTCTTTGTTTCTGGTGTAGCAGTTCCTTCAGGTCAGTGGTGATCCAGGGTTTGTTACTGGGGAAGCATCTCACTGTTCTGGTGGGGGTGGTGTTTACACAGAAGTTTATATAGTCAGTCACAGAGCCTCCAGTATACTCTGGCATATGTCAGCCCATGGAGGTCAACGCGTACCGAATTAGAGTTGAAGTGGACGCCCGCAGTGCAGGGCATGTCCATGCAAAGCTCATGGCATTGATATCCTCTCCATGTGGCTGCCATAATGCATCTCAGTCTATAGCCTCAAAACGACCTTCTTCATCTTCTGTTGTCCATTTTCTCATTGTTCTCTTTATTACAGGTTGCCTCTGAACAAGGGGTTTATATTTGGAGCAGAGAAGCACAAGATTGTGATCTGATTTGCCAAGAGGGGGTCTTGCTTTAACAATGTTATTAACCTTTATTTAACCAGGCAAATTCTATTGAGATCACAGATCTCTTTTTTCAAGGGAGGCCTGGGCCTGGAGGCAGACTAACATGCATGTTTTTGGTCTGTAGGAGGAAATCGGAGTACCCGGAGAAAACCCACACAAGCACAAGAAGAACATGCAAACTCCACACAGAAAGACCCCAGGTCCAACCGGGGATTGAACCCAGGACCTTCTTTCTGTGAGGCAACAGCGCTAACCACTGAGCCGTCGTGCTGATATATCCTTGACATTTGCATAAAACAAGTCCATTTTGTTTTCTCTGGTAGAGCAGCCGACAAACTGTTGGAATGTCGGAAGTGTAACAGAGAGTGAGACATGATTAAAATTCCCAGATATTGCCACGAACGCACTAAGGTGTTGTGTCTGTAGCTTAGCAACCTCGGAGCTGATGACATCACACACAGTCTCGGCAACAGCATTGGGTGTAATGTAAACAGTTGCCAAAATAACACTGGTGAACTCTCTTGGCAAATAATGATGACAACAACTTAGTGCTAACCGTTCAATATCTGGACGGCAGAATCTCTATCTGCCTGTATGGTCAGAAAGCCTGGCAGAGAAACGCTGGAGTTGTGGATATGATCCTGCAGCCATGTCTCACAGCCATGTCTCAGTAAAACACATAACACTGCATTCCTGATGTTCTGAATGAGTCCTTGTTAGGGCTTGAAGTTCATCCAACTTGTTTCCCAGCGATCTCACATCGCCCATCATGATCGATGAAAGAGATGGTTTGAACTTTCTTCTCCTCTCCCTCTTTTATGCTCCTGCTCTGCATCCACGACACCTCCTTTTCAACTCATTTGGGATTTGAGGAAGGAGGTTGAGGAGCATTAAGTGTAGAACCACTAGACTGAGGAACAGCTTCTACCCTGAGGCTGTTAGACTCATGAATAAATAAATAATAAGAGTAAACACTGCAAAATATCACATCATGCTGATGCTGATCTGTTTTCTTGTTGCTGTGTTCATATGTGACCATTTGCTCATACAGTATAGACTCATGTTCGTGCGGCTGTCTGTTTGTAATGATTTTGTTTTTCTATTACATTAGTGCTTAGTGTATTTCTAGTTGATGTTTTTCTTAGTCAATCCTAGATGTTATTACTGTTTTTCTCTTGCATTTTGTTGTTGAATGTAACTGGGACCCTGTGTACATAATCTCATTTCATCACATGTACCACATGCGGTGCAAATGACAATAAAGATTCTCTGACTCTGACTCTGACTCTGATTTGGGGCTGAGATATTATTTGAGCTTTTGAGATGTTCTTTAGCTGCTCCCGGTTGTCAAAAACAACCTTGTTATTGTTGTTATGGTTACTCATCATAACAAATGTCCAAAAGTAGAGGTTTCAGTAAAAATCCATGCATGCATTACTTTATGTTTATGTTTATGTTTATTAAATTTATTCATTTTTTTACAAAAGAAACACAATACAAGACAATCCCATTAATGATACGTACACAATGTAAAAAAAATGAAAGGTAGCAGAAAGAAGAGTAAATCTTATTATATCTGCCCCTTTTTTCAAACAATCAGATTAAACAATAATAATCTTTCACCAGCAGTACAAAATGACTAACTCTTTCTAATTTTCTAATACTAATACTAATACATAACTAATAATTGATACAATACACATTACGCTAATTCATATATATTTTTTCAACAAATTCCTTTTGATCATTTTCTTAAATGTAAACAGTGACTTGGCATTTTTAACTACATTCTCCAAGCCATTCCATAATCTAATTCCCTGGATTGAGGTAGAACGTCCCTTCAAACTAGTTCTGAATTGTGGTTTTACAAACATCTCTGTCCCCTTAAGATTATAACAACTTTGTCTTTTAACAAAATTCATTTGGACATTTAAAGGTAATTCATTATTCTGAGCCCTATACATAATTGATAAAATATTATAATCAACCAAATCATGGAACTTCAATAATTTCAGTTGATAAAATAATGTACTGGATGGATGACAGTAATGTTT